>KL271411.1:9749-45470 GCA_000699545.1 Podiceps cristatus | reverse complement strand
CTTCCTGGCCGCGAGGGCACACGGCTGGCTCCTGGGTCCTGGGCAGTTTGTCATCCACCAGGACTGCTGGGTCTGGCTCCGCAGAGCTGCTTTCCAGGAGGTAGTTCCAGCTAGTAGTTCCCCTAACCTGTACTGGTGCATGGGGTTATTCCTCCTCAGGTGCAGGAGCCTGCACTTGCCTGTGTTGGACTTAAACAATGACTTAAATGAGCTCAGGTGCATTCGTAAGGCTAAATAAGTGTATGTTTGCAGGGCAGAGCAAAGTTCAACCTTCAGTAATGCTTCTGCATCATTATCAACTTCATTAGAGTTGCTAGAGGGGAACTAAAGGCAGTATGTAGCTACCTGTTTCTAAATAAGGAATGTCTTACCCATCCTATCACCTTGGACTGTGGAGAACTTTTACATTTAGGATCTCTGTTCTTGCCATCTGTGCTTCCTCTTTAGTACTCTGCATTTTACTTAATGGGGAAAGTTAAACTAGATTGATTATTCCCACTTCTCTGTTTTACTTTTTAGTTCTTATCCCATAACACAGCAGGTGTATTTTCTGGGAAGCAGTTGCCACTGAGCAACAGCTGCTGGCATAAAGGAGTAGAAAGAAATTCAAGGTAAGCTTAGTTTTAGTTTCTTCATGTTACTGTTGCCTTATGGTTGTTTGATGCATTGTCACCATATAGATTACAGCCTTGTGAGTATTTGTCTTGTTTTTTGATAGTAAGAGCTGTAGGGGTCTGTGTTAAAAATAGCTGTATGGATCAATGAGGCTGGTTGTGTGTTCTACTATTGAAGCGGATTTTTTTTTTTTTTTTTTTGGTCCTTTAGAGTACTACTTTTTTTGTACATGTATTCTGTTGTTTCTTCCTTAATTTTGCCTGACTGGTGTTTTAGTCATCCTTCTCCATTGCACTTTTTCTAGTAGGTGTATTGCTTCAATTATATACCATGTTTGACTGTCATCTACTGGGGCGGGCTTGATAAGCCAGGCTGTTTTTGTTATGATCTTTCCTTGCTTTTGAGGAAGTGTTTCTGAATAGAGGTCAAGCTCAATGTTCTTGTTTTTAATTTCAGTTAGGAACTGCCTTACCAGCATGTACAATGGGAAAGTAATCTGAAAGTCAGTATTTTGTAATAGTAAAAATAGCTAATTTGAAGTTGTACTTTAATTTGACTCAGGTGAATTGTGGGCTTTGTCTACAACCCCTGTTCCTTATCTGTACTAATGACTGCTCAAATGTTTTTGATCTGGTTGTGTTTGCTTCTTATGCCTTCTATTCCTCTTGCATACACTGTCTGCATGTATATAAATTATATTAAGGTTTTGCTTGTTATGTTTCTGCAGGGTTTTTTTTTTTTCTTCCCCCCAAAATGTCTAGTAAATCTTCAGCCTCTTTATTATTTCTCAGTAGTGACATAGCCTTTTTTTTTAAGATTTGAAGAGTATACTTTGTATTTAGTACTTAGAACAATAAGGCTACTAGTGAGACTGATCTCTACTAAATAATCTGCTCTATAACCTAGTTTCTCAGTGATATAATGATTTTTGATGTTGAGTTAGAATTTTGAGGTCACAAATAAAAGAAACAAACATTAACGTAAGGTAAATGTAATAAACAGAATTCAGGAGATCCAACTTCATGCTTTGTAAGCTATTTGTGCTGTTGCTAGAAGATGGGCATGTTAACAGTCTTCTAAGCTAGTAGTTCCTCGGGGAACCCATAGAAACTTGCACTATTTCTACACATCTGTACAAACTCACAATCTTTTCCTTCCCCCTACTCACATTTTCCCTCCTCTCTAGCATAATAAAAGCCATGGAGAAAGGTTGTTGCATCTTGATCATAGCTGCCCAGAGAGGTGGTGGATGCCCCATGCCTGGAGGTGTTCAAGGCCAGGTTGGACGGGACCCTGGGCAACCTCGTGTAGGTCCAGGCCTGGAGGTTGGTGTCCCTGCCTGTGGCAGGGGGGTTGGAACTCTATGATCCTTGGGGTCCCTTCCAACCCAGACCTTTCTATGATTCTGTGATTCTATGACTAAGTCTTTTCTCATTCTCCAGCATGTAGGTCTCCCTTACAGTAAAGACCCAGTAGTTTTGAAGAAAGCAATATGTGGCCAGATCTTGACTGAGCACAATAATAGTCAATAGCTGACCTGATACGAATTGAGGATCATGAACATCACACCTGGTCATGGTCACGGTCACTGGCACTTTCAGTTGGAAGATGTTGCTGTTCCATTGCTTAAAATAAGTATCAAAGTCTTAAGAATTGCATAGATTTTAGGAAAAGAATTTACTTCAAAAAAAAGCAGGAGCACCAACTACTACTAAAGTAATTCTCTAACAGAGGAGTAAGTTAAATTCTGCTTGCTAGAAAAAAGCTTCAAGCTGTGGATGGTTAAGCAATTTGAATCTGCAAAATCTAAAGAAGTTGGCTGATGGACTTACCTGGCCTTTTATGTTCACTTTGAATAAACCTCAGAATAATACAGAAATTTAGAAAATTATTGTGGCATCTAAGTTAAAATAGTAGGATAAACCAGGTGACTATAGGTCAATTAGCATGTATTAATTCTAGGCAGAAAACCTGTATGATGGGATCCTATTGCACATTTGGAAATACTTATCTAACGGGAGTGATCTCATGTGTATTTATTGGAAAACAGATCTTTTAAATCATCTTTGACAAAAATAACTGTAATAGAACAGTGCAAATTAAAATGTAGCATTGATAGTATCCACAAAGTATATGTTAAATAGATATAGAACTGATGAACTGGCAGATAATAGTAGTCATTGAAAGGAAGTATTTCTGCTAGGGTTATAGGGAATGGTTCTCGGTTAATGCAGTTTCATATTTTTAATAATGAACTAAGTGATAGAATTTGTAGATAATTAAAATGAGAAATAACATTATGAAAAATAATGAAGATGGGAATGATGGCACAAAGCCATAACGATAATGCCATAGTAGGTTAGGTCTTCAGAAAGAAAGTACATTCTAGTACAGTCAGTTGGAAAACTATAAAGGAGTTTTGTTCAAATTTATAGGTTTTGCTACTGTATTCTTTCAGGAACAGAAAATCTGTTTGCAGTGACCTGATTTGTCTGTGAATGCATGAAGAGAAAATAATAATAAAAAAAAAGGTACTAAAAGCCTCTTTCTCTGTCAGAGAGAAACATAATACTATGCAGTAGCAGGAAGTGAAAACTAGAATAACTTAAATGAGTGTACATTTCAATAATGAGCATGACATCCACAGTGGGAAGTGGTGACTCTTATTTATTTCTTCTCTGTAGTAGAACTCAAAGCGAGTTCTATAGTGAACCAAGTAGAATGAAACAACCAATCCAACAAAACCCCCCTATGGCTTCTGGTACACAGGTAATCGAGGCTTGTGAGGTAGTCTCAGATAAATGAATCAGGTGAACTTTCCACAAGCTTTTCCTTGTCTTGAGTCAGTTTTTGACAATGGTGGCTTCCCTTTCTCCCCCTTACATTATTTTCTGCAGAGAGGTCTTGAAGTATGTTTATTTTCTAATGTATTTATCATACATTTATCATACAGTCTTACAAAAATATTAGCTCTTACTAAAGATATTTCTATGTTTTACATTCCAAAAGTACTTTTATTTTCACAGCAGGAGGAGCCTGTGATACTCTTGAAGGTGCAAACTCCTTGCTGATATTCAGAGCTTTTAGAAGACTATGTACTTTCATGGATCTCAGTAAAATTTAAGTTTGTAGATGTGCTGTGCCAGCTGAAAAATGACATCTGCATTATTATATAAGATGTCCCTGAGAGCAATATAACACCCACAGGCAAAACTTGAAGCTGTCAAGTAACTCGAGTGATGATGTAAGCTCTCCCTTTAAATTAGCAATACTGAGGTACCAGAAAGAAAGGACTGCAGTTGGATTGAAGGATTCTTTCCCCCAAAAACCTTAGCAAAATGTACAGTTTTTTGAAGGTACTTCTTATAGGTGATCAATTCACTTTTTCTACAAACCTGTAGAAGTTTAGCTTCTTCATTGTTAAAGTAAATGCTGTCCTTTCATATCTATCTCTCTACAAGTGTTTTCCTTCTTGAGCTTTGAAGTAACATGAATCTGTTATTAAATTATTTCTATTGTGAAGACTTGTAGAAGCAGTATTAGTGCTCCTTGTGGTACCTTGGTCTAGAACTAAAGTACTCCAAGATTTTACCACAGTACAAATAAACTCCACCTTTAGTTAGCATTTAATGTACAATGTGACTGTTGAGCTGTAATAGTCATTTTGTTATCAAGTTATATTTCAAAGCCTGCAAACATTTAGGCCTAAGTAGTGGAACTGTTCAGAAAGAAAATGAAGGCTGTTGGTAATGCAAATTTATATTGTGATACGCTTAGGTCTTGGGCAGAGATTTGGCAAAAGATAGCTGAAGCTCAGATGGTTTTCCTACATTCCTTCCTAAGCAAACATTAATGCTAATATTTTTAACTATGAATCCTTAAAACTGGGAAACTGAAATGTATACAATAATATCTTAAAAACATTAGGCTTCATACTGTTGTAAAATGTGCTTAATAAGAAGTGTGACAGGAACTGAAGCTGACCCGAGCCTCACGAAAATGTTTCTCTTGAAGTAAACAAAACAAAACAAAACAACCCAGGTTTTATTACAATAAAGCCTCCATAGTTTTAATTAGGGTGAACTCATAAATGACCAAAGAAGACGGAAAATAAAAAGAGGGTTGGAAGTAACTCTTTGTTTGCTCATTGTGCCCTTGCATGCGAGTGCTTGCTTCCACTTAACTCGCTACCTTTCTGAGTTGCAGTGAAGTCTCTTAGGCTCCTCCCATGTCTAGGTGACAATGAAGCCTTACAATAATTTTATTTACTTGGTACATTCGCCAGGTGAGCTACGAGCTTCTTGCTATGGCTCTCTTACGTGAAATGCCCTGCAATCTCTGACCTTCCTATCTTCTGGCCCAATCCAGAGCATCTCAGAGAAGCAATGGGCGTGAGGGGGGAGTCACTCTGCTCTTGAAAAGAACGTAATGTGATTGGGAACGTACTAAATACCATCCTTTCCCAAAGCAATTTTTTTTGTCTTGCTTGTGATGAATTGGTCTCTTCAAGAAGCTGAGTGTAATTAGGTGTGCATGAGGGGCGAGAGATCTAAGAAAGTAAAACTGCGGGCTTGATAATCAGTTTTAGTCATCTCCAGATGGGACTCTTGATACAGAGGAATCGTGAGGGTCAAGTGCACAAGGAAGTTTACCACACACCTTCTTATCCAGGTTTCTTCACTTTAGTTCAGTGATACCTTCAGGTAATATAATCTGTGTGTATTATCTTTGGCTGCAATGAAGGTAAATGTAGGAAGTGTATTTGCTATGCTGAAACTTTTGTGTATACCTTTATGCACCTAAAGTTAAACTTTAGGAGTTAACTGGAGCTAAATCCATGTAAAATCTGCTAACCTGCATGAGTAGGTCATGAAAACGTCATTCTCAACAAAAGATTGGTTTAAATCTTAAAGTATGTTTTTCCCCAAGATTATGTTTTTAGTAATATTTGTTTGTAACCATGTATTTTCTTGTTGTCCATATAAATGTTCAATCTTCTACATTTTGCTATGTGGTTAAAGGTTAATGTATTCTTGTGGCAGCAACTTCCACATGTATTGCTTTGCTTTGTTTTACCCGTGTTTTGATTCAGGGAAAACAGACCCTCTTAATCTCCCCAAATGCTCATTTTTTATAGGTAGTACTAATGAAGCTATAGTATTTTTTTCCCTGTCTCTCCTTTCTGGAGGTTTTTCGTGATTCAAATTCTTTTTGCCACCCTTCTTTGCACTTGCCACTGTTGTACTTGCACTTTCCAGAGAGGGGTGATTAGTATGAAAATGATTGCATAGGATTTATCTCCAGGTAGGAGAAGAGGTGGAGATAATAGTACAACTCTTCTTGATCCTTGTTTGTATGAATTCTAATACTCCATTTTAGTTACAACTTCTTATGACACCCAGGTCCCCTTCCTAATCTAGTACAATATATTTAGAGACCTATAGGGGATAGGATTCAACTCTTCTCTCTAAAGTATATTACCGTAAAATCGTGTGACATGAAATTAATCTGCTGTTGTAATACTTACGTCCTTGTGTGTTTAGGTCTATGTGACCCTGCGTAGACACCCAAGGTAGCTTTTAGGAAGTGGTGCTACTGGTAGCAAAATTCAGCTGTCATGGATGGACCTGTTGTATGATGTTTAGTAAAGCTTTGCCTGAGAACCGAACTAGTTCAGGATATATATTAAGGTGATCCATTGCTTTTAGTGGCAGAGCCAATTTAAGCCCTTTATTCTCTATCCTGTGGTTCACTGTCTGTCTGTCTGTTCCAGTGCTTGACAACCCTTTCAGTGAGGAAATTTTTCCTAATATCCAGTCTCAATCTCCCCTGGCATAACTTGAGGCCATTTCCTCTCGTCCTATCACCTGTTACTTGGAAGAAGAGACTGACACCCACCTCACTACAACCTCCTTTCAGGTAGTTGTAGAGAGCGATAAGGTCTCCCCTCAGCCTCCTTTGCTCCAGGCTAAACAACCCCAGCTCCCTCGGCAGCTTCTTGTGGGACCTTTTCTCTAGACCCTTCACCAACTTCATTGCCCTTCTTTGGACACACTCCAGCACCTCAGTGTCCTTCTTGTGGTGAAGGGCCCAAAACTGAACACAGTGGTGAGGCCACACCTTGAGTTGTGCTGAGTAAAGGGGGACCATCACTTCCCCAGTCTTGCAGGCCACACTGTTCCTGATACAAGCCAGGATGCTGTTGGCCTTCTTGGCCACCTGGGCACCCTGCTGGCTCATGTTCAGCCGGCTGTCGACCAGCACCCCCAGGTCCTTTTCTGCCTGGCAGCCTCCCAGTCGCCCCAACACAAGCTCTCAGCCGCTCCTCCCCAAGCCTGTAGCGTTGCTGGGGGTTGTTGTGGCCCAAGTGCAGGACTCGTCACTTGGCCTTTTTGAAGCTCATACAATTGGCTTCAGCCCATCGATCCAGCCTGTCCAGGTCCCTCTGCAGAGCCTCCTACTCCTGCCCAGCTTGGTGTCATCTGCAAACTTACTGAAGGTGCACTCAATCCCCTCATCCAGGTCATTGATAACGATATGAAACAAGACTGGCCCCAAAACTGAGCCCTGGGGACACAGCTTGTGACTGGCCACCAACTGGATTTAACTCCATTCACCACAACTCTTTGGATCTGACCACCCAGCCAGTTTTTTACCCAGTGCAGAGTATGCTCATCCAAGCCATGAGCAGCCAGTTTCTCCAGGAGAATGCTGTGGGAAATGGTGTCAAAAGCTTTACTAAAGTCTAGGTAGACAACATCCACAGCCTTTTCCTCATCCACTTTTTGTGGATCCATTTTGTAACTACACCCATGTTAGCTTGGAGAGGATTGGACTGTGTTGGCCATGATTGGAGATACCTTTCCTCCTGGAAAAGGAGTGTCTGTCATGTCACCTAAATAATTTTATGTCACATGCATATTGTATTGCTGCTTTTCTTAATGAATACTTGTATTTCCCAGAATCTCCACCTGACCTTTAAAACCACAGTTAATCTTTGGCCAGGACAAGAAAATTGCCATGTTACTAATTTTTCTTTTGCTGTTCAGCCATTTATTTCAGCATACTAGTCTACATTATTTGTTTTGAACCATTAAACATCAGTACCCATACAGACAGTGTCTGTGCAGAGTAGGAAGATGTATTGACTTCGCTGTTCTTGAAAATAACACTGCTAAATCCGTTGTGGAAAATTGTGAGTGGTTTTCCAATGCTGACTATATAAAACTTCTCCTGGAGAAACCATCATAACTCCATCCATATATAGGACAGATCTCTAAGGGGCTTCAGTCCAGAATACATTCTGCAATTCAGCTTGCATCTGGGGGATGCATGAAAACAGTTTTTGTTATGATTCTGGAGGGTTGTTTTTATTATTTTAAGAAAGTGATTTTAAAATATTGGCTAAATAACACTGAAACCAAGTCTGTTTCCTATCGCTCCTATATTCAGTTAAATTGTAGCATTTGCTCTGCACAAACTACCTGAGTGTTGTTTCTGAAGACTGAGGTACAAATAAGTTCTGGCTTTACAAAGGTATCAAGGTCAAGAAGACAACTCTGCAATGGCACAAGTCCATTAGCAATGGCAGGTATTTCTCTCATAAATATATATCAGTGTAGAATGTCAATACTTCCCATATACTTCAATTAAACTTTTCAAGCCTCTGTCATGTTGCACATACATATATATCGTCTACAACTGAGAAATGAGAAAATGAAAATTAAAACGGACCGACGACACTAATGAGAAGTAGTTACTGGAACTGAAACAATAGTAAAAGACAACTCCCTCTTCTTTAAATACTTAAACAGGGAAACATTTTCCCTGTGGCTTGAAAACCCTTCTACTATATGCTTAGGAGAAAGATACAGAAAGACTTCCTTTGCTGGTAACTCCATTTAAATTCTTACAGCAAAGCTAAGGGTAAATTTAGAGAAAAGTTCTTCTCAGAAACCACACTAGGAAAGTGATTATTTTGTTGGTAGGAAGGAGAGGCAGTGGGAGGATGGATGCAGCAGGACTTATGCTGCCTTGTCAAACCAGAGTGTCTTCTGCAAACTAAGGAGACGCTTTCAATCAACTGTCTCTACCAAAGAACTGCACGCTTCTTTTTTTTATATTTTTTTTATTAGTTGTCATTCTTTGACATGATGAATACTTACAGCAGTATGTTAAAAAAGATACAGTTAAGTCTCTTGGCAACACTGCATAGCAGTCACAGCATTTTCACACAATCTAGTGCTTCCTTTCAGAATGATGCATATGCATATATACGCACATATGGGGGCTGATTCTTGGTCCCAGTGAAGTTGATGGGACCAGTGTTTGGCCCATAGAGTTGTATAAGATATGTGAATATGTATATATAAAATGCTTTACAATAAACATGACATATACAATCTTGAATTCAAAGATAAGCAGAATATATTTTACATCCAAGTCAAACTTATGTTCTGCACTTAAAGTTTATGTACCTAAAATATTGGATGGATTATAGAAACAAATAATAGAATAATAGTTTGCACCAATCAAGGTAATTTGGATACATATGCATGGCATGAAGCTTGCCTTGGGTTTCTATTTTGATTGTGTTTTGAGGTGGCTTTTTTGGATTTGCAGGATATTAACTCAAATTTAAGTATTGATTTTTTTGTGGGCCATAAGCAGGGGATGGAGGCATCAGGAGAGGAATGGGAGTACTTTACAGACAGCTCAGCTGAATGACTTAAAATATGAGGCTATAAATTATGGCTGGTATGCTGATTAATACCTGAAAATAAAATTGTAACTATTTGAGTGTTTCTCCTTTCCAAGGAGAGTCCATTTGGAAGGGTGTGTCTGTTTTGCTGGAAACTTTTAATAGAAATTTCAACCATAGATTGGAAAAGCTGGTGAGATAGCTATGCAGTGTGAAAACGGGGTTATTTCGTTTACTGTGGTAGCAGCCTTCTCACTGGTCGTTTGGGGATACTTTGATTTTCTTCATGAAAACCTATAGTTTGTACAAAAATAATTGACCCATGTTGTAGATTGTTAGATGATACAACTGCAGATCATGTGGGGTTTTTTCATCCATAGACTCAATCGCATCTACTCCTCTCTCTGTTTCTGCATTTCAAAGGTACACATTTTCAGTAGGCCTTTTTTCCCCTTTTGGCTGGTGGCTGGGACGTTGACCCTTAAAAGCGCAAAGTTAGATAGGTAAAATCTTTACTAAACAAAAATGCATATGTATGCATTATTTTGATCAGCCTAAAAGTTTCACTTATCACCACTTTCTTTTATTATTAATATTGTTGTTGCTTAAACAGATCTAAGCATTTTGATGGTATGGAATCTGTATTTAAAGAAATTAGGTTTTAATCAAATGAATTGTGTTTGTGAAGCATAAAAGCATTTTAAGCTCATGCTTTTAGCAGTTTTCTGCTTTTTTCCTTACATGAAAAACCTACCTCAATTTGAAAAGTTCACAATCTATTAGCTGCACTGGCCCAACAAGAAAGAAAAATAATTTACAAGGGCTTTCTGTAAAGTGGCTAATAGGGCTGACAAGACAAAAATCTGTATTATCTACATAGAAGTTTTTCGATTGTGTGCATCTAGCATTCTGTCAGCATCCTGGGGAGAAGTCCCAGTACAGAAATGTCCTCCAAATGAGAGAATGCCAACTACGTATCACAGCCGTGTATAGTGAGCACTGGTGCAGCTGGATTGGCTGTGTCAGGTACAGGTTGGCTGCTCCTGTGGGAAATCAAATGGTAGCATTTTGCGTTACAGACCCCAGTGAATCTGGCTGCCAGGCATTTGCTGCCAGAGCTTAACTTTCCAGCACACTTTTGTCTAGAGCACCTGAGGCAAACTGGCCCGGACCCAAACTTGAGTAATGGGCTTGGCTTACAACTACAGAAGCATTTCTGGAGCCACTCTGAACCTGTTTCAAGCATTGTTCCCTTACGCGAGGGGATTGAAATCTAGCAAGTGTGTTCAGTGCACCAAAAAAACCCCACAACCTGTTTGTTTTAAGAGCAGCTTTTCAAAGTTGGGAAGTTTTAACCTGGTAAGAGCAGACTTGTAATGGACCCTGTAGGCTCTAATTACAGAAAAGTCTTGGTTTTATTGTAGTTACAACAGAACTTTATGTGTACTTAAGCTTTCCTGTTGTACCTATTTTATGGAGGCTCCTTGGAAACAGCTCAACAATGTATCTGTCAAGAGCTTTTTATGCTGCTAGACACTGGGCTTGTTTAACTTAACATCAGAACATTTTTTAAAAATTCTTTGAACTAGATGGAAAATGGCTTCCATTTCCTAGTAAAAAGACAAAAGAAGGGAAATTCTATCCTTTTGTTTGTACTTTAGTGCTTCTAAGCAGCACATAGCACTCCTTGTGTAATATCCTAATAATTGTCCTAAATCTGTCAGGAGAAGGAAAGATACACCTAAAAAGCTGCAAAGTGGAGATTCTCCCGCCCCCACCATCAGGTGGTTAAAAAGACATTTATGTCCTGTAGTTAGAAATAATCTTATTCTACTACAACTCTCTCTCTCTTTGCTTGTTATGGTACTTCTAATATGCGAGTCCCATTTAGAAGAGGGAGGAAGAATACTATGATACTGTATACTATGATAGTTAAGAGGATTTTTAATTAATAGTCTAACCACAACACATTTTTTTCTTTCATTGAGAGAGACTGATCCAGAAGTCAGTTGAAGCAGTTTTTTCAATGGAAAGAAAAATACAAATGCATTTTGATTTTGGCTATCTAAGGAGAAAATGTGGGGGAAAACCAGCTACACTGCAACATCACTTGCAAAAACAATTGGACTCCAGAACTATTAGAATGTCGTGCTTTGTAGATCACTAAGCTATTTAATAAAAATTCGCACTCTTGAACACACATTAATCAGGTTGAACTGTCAAATTCTGTGGTGTTTTGTGTTGTTTTTTTTTTTTTTTTTTTTCTTTTCTTAAAACTTCAGGCTCTGTGAAGCATTTGCCTAGACTGAATGTGCAAGGTGCCATGGATTAACAACACGGACCCATATGGAATGTGTTTGAAGTTTTCAAGAAGTTATCCTGCCAGGCTTCATTTCTTAACGACCTTTGATACACCTTGGATAGTGGAAAGGCAGTTCAGAATCATATCTTGTGATCACATGATTTTGGCAGCTATCAGAAGATGAAGGATGCTAAAAGTTAAGGCTTTTATCCACAAACAATGGTGTATATTAATAAACTCTATACCATATTTACAAATGCTTTCTCTTGTATTAAAACTAACAGTATTCTGTTCACAGTGCCAATGTTTTTACAGGTAGCAATCCCACAGTACTCCAGTATTTTGGCATGGGAATCAGTAGCGCTTTGTATTTACAGAAAATGTACACATATGAATATAAACATGTTACTTGAAACAGTACTCAAAAGATAGATCTGTTCGTGTTTCAAAGGTTTAGACTGTACAACACCTTCCCTTTCGGTTGCGAGGAAATACTGTTCCTTGCAATGAGAAGATGCCCGTCTTTTATCCAAAGTGGCATAAAAATGATTACCAAAATGAGCCTTGTTACACTGGAGTTGTGTATACGGAGAGTAACTTCAGTCCAAGGTTTATAGATCTGTTGTTTAGTGCACAGAATACAAAAGTTAAAAAGGTTTATGTTTTAATTACTAAAATAACCAGACTCTCTCTGCCCTCAGTGAGCGCTGTCTCACTCAGCCAGTGTCCTCTGGATGCTGAAGATGCTGGTGGTTTAATGTGCAGCCCAGCTGCCAGCCTGGAAACCGTATGACGCTCTGGGCCTATATACATATGTCACAGTATGACTCGTGGTAAATGAATATATAACCGAGAGTGCCTCTGTCTCCCCTGTTCTCTCAGTAGTCCTCCCTGCTTCACGGCAGCCGTAACCGGCCCGGCTTCAGTACTGCTGACTGGGACTCTGCATTCAGGCAGTTCACGATCAGAAGTGACGAATGGCATCAGGCATGCGCAGAACGAAGAGAGGGGAGAGGAACGTGAAGGAGAACCAGAAAGGAGCCCAGCAGAACCACGGGCTGGTTCATGAGGACCCTTACAGCTTCTGCTTTGCCATTTCTTCCCTTTCCACGGTCTTGACAACAGGTTCCTACCTCCTCGGGGTTTTGCTTGCTGCTGTGATCGAGACAGAGATAGCAGTGCTATAAGGAAAAGTGCAACGCTGCCACTAAGGAGTCTCTTCTTCATTTAAAGTCTGTTCTTGGCTGCCAGTCACTTGACCAGAGTGGTCATTGCTCCTACTACTGCTGTGTTGCTTGTGGAGCAAACTCCTCCACTTGGCCTTGTTCCTCCTGAGATGGTTTAGCATATTTTCAGATAGGGGGGTATCACCTGTAAACTGGGCCCACCTCTCAAAGAGTGGCTCTACGATGTACGTCATGAATCCTGGGGAAACACACAAAAGACAGCAGGTGAGGAACAAATTCATTCCGTGAGTGCATTGCACCATGGAGTGCTTTGAGAAGATACAGCAATGTAAGCAGCAAAAACCCTGATGAGAAATAACAATAAACCCTCAGGCAGCCATCAGTTCCTTTTGAAATTCACAGCTCTTGACCAGCACCTGCGACAAGATGTGGCTCTGTATGTGTAACAGCGAAATCTGTGAGAAACAGCATCCTTCTCTGAGGAGCTTTCAGACTAGAGAGTAACCAGTGTTTAATCATGTTAGCTGCAATTTTTCTCCACACATGTTAGAATGGCCCCTTTTTTCCCTATGCAATGACTCCTTTGTCTTTCTATTGAATATTTGGCTTGGATAGGTTTCTTTTTGAACATTTTTATTTAGAATGTGAATCGTGACTTTTATGGTACCTGCAGTTCTCATTGTTAAAACAACTAGATGGGGGAAGGAAGAAAAGTTTCTCTTTGAGCTTGTGCCACACTGAGATAAACATGGAGCGGAGAATGAAACTAATACTTACCAATCTGTATGCTTGGTATTGTATCCTTCTGCTGATTACAAAGGGGGCTTATTTCCAGTTCAAATTTTTGTTCCAGGTCACCTGGGAAAAAAAAAAAAAAAAAAGAAGAGAAAATAATTTTCTGTCGCTTTTATCTCTTCTACATACCTTTGCCAGACTCCTAAAGTGACTGCAACTCTGTGGATTTGAGCAGTTGGAGTCCTCCACCAATGATGACCATGTTAAATGTCTAAATACCTTCATTTTTTGGACTTTCTCTTTTTAGGTATCAAAGAAATTGAGTATCCATACAAAGAAAAATCTCTCTAAGGAAAGATGACTTTTGAATGAACGTGAAATCTGAGCACTTATGTGTTCTGAGGACCTTAACTTTTAAAATACATTCTCTCACATGAAAGATTTTAAAGACATTCTAGTTCATTTACTCCCTGTTCAAGTGTCTTCCTACTAAAATTGCAGAATATAAATTTTAGAAGAAATGTGTCTCCATCAGTACTGTAGCGTGAGTTGCTACAATGTGCTGGTGGAAATGGCAGTCCGCAGCTGTGTCTGCACTAACGACCTAATAAGGGCCAGAGCATGGTCTCGGGCAACATGTGTTCATGTGTCAAGAGTTGTGGAGTTCAAGTTATAAATGTGGAAAAAGGATGAAATTAATAGTTTATCTTATTACAGTGGTGTAACTAGGTACCGGGGCTATGTCTGAGCTGCTGCACCGAACTTAGATCACTAATTCCCTGGGTGGTCCAGGAAGTCCCCAGAGACTGCACAGGACTGACTCGAGACAGCAGACAGACTTGAAACAAAGCTGTTGGCTGAACTCCTAGCCACCTTCATAGCAGAGTATTTGACTAATTGGAGCAGGAGGTCTCTAGGTGCAAATCTGGGACTGCCCTAAAGATTCCTGCAGGCAGCTCCCGCTGTGACTGGCTCCAGGGTCTGTTTCAAACTGTTGAACTGTTGAAGAACAGCCTGGCTGGGGGATCTGCTCAGTCCCAATGCCACCTCAGACTGCTCCTGCTGCAGAATTGACCACATTTGGCATCAAGAAGATGCTTATAAACGGCAGAAACTATTCCTGCAGATGCAGAAATGGTCATGCAGGACAGTCTCCTGTACATAGCTAAGACAGGAGATGTTTTTTATGTAGTCGTAGGTAAATCAATAGCAATGATAGTGTGTATGCTGGAGTGGTCACAGAGGACCACGGGCCAGCTGGATTTAAGAGTTCAGCAGAAAAACAGCTCAGGGCATCTCATTCGCCTGTTGCTATCCAGATGACAATCACTTGTCCTGCTGGGGAGATTGCATTTTCCATGCAAGCAATTATTCCGTGCAAAGATTGCTGTAAATGAGTTAGGGTTTGGGCTGGGTATGGGGTTGGTTTGGTTGGGTTTTTTAACCAAACACTGTCTGTGAGTGCAGCACATTCATCCTCTGTGACTGTTAGCCTTCTCTGAGACACTGCCAGGGTACAGTCTTGGTTACCGCATGAGGTACAGGACTGTTCCTGTCTACAGTATAGGAGGGAAGGGAGACTAACTGTGTGCAAACTAAGATGTGCCACTTGCTCTCAGACAATAATATTTCATCCATTTGATTTACTAATAAGGATGTAGTGAGGGCTAGTTATGCAAAACTTTCACATAAGAAAGACAGTAAGATCTCCCTGTTCTAACTTCTAACTGGTCTCCTATGTTCCTGTGTCCCCTTTCAGAGGTGTATTTTAGATGTTATACTAATAAATCTTGAGTTTGGAGGAAAAAGCTTAAGTTTATATGGGCTGAGTGCTCTCTTTCTCAGCATGGACTCTCAATACATTAAAGGGGAGGTATCATACAACTGGGGCCCTGTCCTCATCAGTTGGGTATTGATCATGCCTTGACTATACATCTGACTAAATAAACCTGCAAGTTGCTTATGTTGCTTTGAAAGCATCAAAGATATTTCACGAACTTAAGCTGACACTGGCTGAAAATTAACTTGCTGACCTATTTGTCCTTGTTATGGACTAATGGTACTAGGTACCAGCTTGAATGTGGCTTAACTTTGCAGTGCAGAATTTTAAACAAATTGAGAACTTCATTGTGTGCCCTTCCAGTGTTTGTACCACTTGCCTTCAGCTCTCAGGGTGCTCTGAACAAAGAATTTAGCAGTGATTAAACTCTGCTGCACCCCGTGTTGTAGCACAGCATGACCTTGCCTATGCAGATAGAGCCAAATGGTGTAATTACTGTGTTTAAAAAAAACCCTGCCTGACTGCACTCTCTGCAGGGGTTTGAAAACATTTGCAATAGGTCCTAGCTGAGCTTTGGCTTGCCTACTTTGGCCCTTTCAACAGCCTTAGAAGAGCTTCGTGTGCTGAGAACTGCGTTTGAACCCTTTCTCTGCATTTGTGCGCAGAAGAATGTGTCATATTTGGGAAACAGCGAGGGTAAGGCTCCCATTGGAGTTGTAGTGGGAGCGTGAAAAGCGAGATGAAGCACGGTGGCCAGGGGTAGGGTTTTGGTGCAGTGTACCCTGGCGCCATTCCAGTGCCAGGGTGACTGGAGGGTTCTCAGAGAAGAATCCAGCCGTGGGCTCTCCAGCCGAATTCAAGTGCTGAGGCACAGCAGAGCCCTCCCTCCTGCCTGACGTGGCTACAGGGGCAGTGAAGGCAAAGGAATACTTGCTGCTCTTCTGTCCCTTCCCATCCCTTCCCACTTTTCAAATGAGGCAGAGTGTATCTATCTTCAACAGCTCTTTCTTGAGGGAGGTTCCAAGGCAAACCGGGCAGGCTGAATGCTGCCTCTGTCTCGCCACACAAAAAGCCTGGAAAGCCGAGGTGAAAGGGGACTGCTGTGTGTGAAGGGGCTGACCTTGCCGGTAAAACTCTTCGCAGACCCGTTCGCTCCACTGTTTGCTCAGATCCCAGAGCCGGCAAGGGTTGCAAATGTCAGCACACTTGAGTGCAATCTGAAAGCAAAGAAGAAAAGTAGCGGTGAGGAAAGAGATTATTGTCTAGCAGTGCTTCAGCAATAAATCTGCAGTCATGAAACTCCCGGGCTTTCCCAGCGATGCTGGGAAGGGTTAAGATCACCTTTTAGAGAGTTAGCCTCACCCAAATATGCCTTTTGAGGAAAGAGCATTTATTTAAGCTGCAAACAAAACTTTCATTCAGCCCTCCGCTCTACTGTAGTGACAACAAGAGGAGGGCCAAATTCCAAGGCTGCAAAGTCTTTTGGATACTCCTTGTAAGGAATAAGCCAACAAAAGCCTCAGGCTGGCTCCTGCTGGCTGCCTGGCTCAGCATCCACAACTGATGACAAGGGAGGGAAGAGCCAAGCTGGTGTAGGACTATTTGGGCATCATTTCTCTGCGGTCGCAGTGAGTGACCTTGCCTCTCACTTCAATTACACTTCATCTTAATGTCTGCATATTTTTGTTTACAAAGCTAAGCATAGGGCTCTCTGCACTGCCCCTGGCTTGGTTTCACTTAGTTAACTAGGACTTTTAAGTGCTTTGCAGGGGAATGAGTACAGGAGGGCAAGAGGTTTTTAAAAACTAGTAACTGCTTCAGAAAAGTAAACCATGTAATAGTCCGTCTGTCTTACTGCCTTGGAACGAGATGTCATGTGCCTTGTTTCCTCACAGATTGAACACAGTCAGTGAGCCTGGCAGAGGTCAGAAATCATTCTGGCACCCAGGAGGAAAGCATAAGAAATATTTCCTGTATAAATTCAGACCTGTGAACTGGAGGAGGGAAGTCTCCAAGTCACTTTTTTCTCTGGATTAAATTGTTTAGCCTAACGTTACCATCCATTACAAGGACCTTTCAAACATTCTTTAATTTATCCTGATCAATCAAGATTTCTTGATATTTCTTTTTCTTTTCTTCTTCCACAACTAATCCACCAGGTAAGTAAATGTCACCGTGTCTGTGCCCTAGTTCCTGTCTTCAAGAAAGTGCATAAGAAACTTTTTGCCATAGTTGAAATCTGTAATCCCTCTGCCTTTGGCATTTGCGCAACTTTCTTGCCTAATCTGTCCAGAAATATGATAAACCCATCATCCTGCCCTGCACGGTCCATGCAGGAATCTGACAGAAGACCATGTTTGATGGAGGACAGGCGAGCAGACTACTACATTCCCACGCTGCTGGAGGGGGAAGAATTAACAGATCAGCACTTCTTTCCTTGCAACTGTCACCTTTCCTGCAACCTTGACAAAGTGATAATATGCAGATGTTTGTTTTATAAATTATAACAATTACTTAAACTCCTTTATGTATTTAAGAGTAGAATTAATGTCATTTCTCCAGAGAAGCATGTATATGCAGCTACTTTAATCACAATAATGCTTTAATAGGCAGAGGTTTATTCTGAAGCTCCTGTTAATGAGTGCAGCTTAGCTGGAAGAACCAGGCCGAATCTATTTGATTTTTAAATAAAGCGTGGTTTCTTCATTAGCTGGGCAGATCCACTAGAGAAGCACCCGCTGCCATGGCAACAGCTGTCTCTGCAGAGGCCGTTTCTGAACATCCATCACAGGAACGGGACTTGGGCACCTGATGTCAGGCTGTCTTGGAAAGAAGGCTGACAAGGGGGCTCTCCTGCACAGTGCTAGGAAGTAACACCAGTGAAGTGACGTTTGCCAGAAGAGAGACTATAATCAAAGCATTACTTGGCAAGAGATGCAGTGGTCTGGAAATAAAGTGATTAATAGCTTATCTTAATTTCTCAGCATTTGACACTCTCCTGTATCTGTTGCATTCACAGATTTTTAACTCAAGGAAACTACATAAGGACATACTGGAAGCACCTTATGCTTGCCTGATGTACCAGGTGGCAGAAGGAAAGTGTTTATGGTGATAGGTAAGGAGATGGTGTTCTCCAGACACACTACTGTATGCTATTCTAATGTATACTAGGAAATACTGTGACTTGAAAAATGAATAAAATACAATAGTGGAAAAATATTTTTTAAAGTTACCTGAAGCATAAAATGTCTGTCTTGTGCATCCTCCAGCCTCAAATCCTGATTGTCAAGGTGAGATTTCAGACGGATCAAAAACTCATTCTGTCTGTTGATGTCTGTTGCCAAAATCAGGGAGCCCAACTGCTGCTCGATGTCCTGTCTGCAACAAGGAAAATAAGCCCCTTCAGTTATGGAACTGTTGAATATTAATAGCTCAAAACAACCTGCTATGGATCATAGCTAGCATAAAGCTTCCTCTTTCGTTATGAACCCAGTCTGAGCTGTTTGGTCAGCCTCTGCTGAGGTTTGCAGGGTACAGCTGTTCTAGCTGCCTAAATGGATTCAGGAGGAACAGATAATGTGAAAGACAAATGCTTGTTAGCATAAGCAGTTCTGAAAGCTTCTGAAAAGTGCTAGGAAAGTAAAAAAAAAACAAAACAAAACACCAAACCAAAACCAAACCACACACCAGCGTGATGCACCTAGAAAAATGCTCACGTCTTACTTCAGCTGCTCGGAGCTGGGTGCTGAATGCAGCGACTTTAAAGTTGCAGCTAAAGTTGTGAAAGACCGAAGTCCTTTGAAGTAGGACTGAAGTTGTTGGTCTGATGCAAAGGACTTCTGGAGGGATATGGAGCTTATTGCTTCCAGGTAACTTGTTTATATTCTTGGTAAGGTTACCTGTGATTAAAACTTAGTATTGCAGGGTGTTCATTGGCTCAATCTCCATTCCTTGGTGGGAGTAACACTGCACAAAACCAGCAAGTATAAAGTTGGCATCAACTTGGCCAAGGTGCTCATGTTGCTGGTTTCATGTTCCCCTCACCCAAAAAGACAGTGAAGATTGAACCACCCCACCTCAGTCAGGTGTGGAAGTCCTGAGCAGCCTCGATGCTAAGAGACCAGTTCCTTCATTATTCTCTCTATTTCATGCTTTTTAATCACTAAATCTTTCCACAGTTGGTTGGTGCTATGGAAAATGAAAAATGACAACAATGAGTCTGAAAAGGTCCATTACTGCTGGGACTCCAAATGTTTGCGGCACTGACAGTGGCCATTCCTGTGCTGCAGAAATGGCAAAGTCTTAGCAAATATTTCTGCTGTATAACTTTGTCTCATGACTTCATACTGGCACCAAGAGAGGGCAGGAAGTTCATGCTACTCTGAAGCCTGGGCCTCCCTGCCAGCGTCCTTTTAGGAGGACTGAAAGAAGCCATGGACTAGTTTGAGTGATGCATTTCTTCTAGCAGACACTTACGTCACCTCCTTGGGCAGATGGGCGAGCAGCCGAGACTCTCGAAGCATGCCTATCGTAGATCGCCAGTGATGATTTTCTAGCACTGAAACGTTCTAGGGAGGAATAAAAGGAATAAATTCAAGGATTAGGCAGGTATCCATGGTACAGATACAGATTTACCATATCACATGATGCCCAGAGCTGGCTGGAAGTGCTGCAACGTGAGCCTAAAATGTGTGCTCTTTAGTCACCTTTTGGATTTGAGGAATTGGTCTGGATTTCTGGAGTTAAGGACCTTGTGCTTCTAAGTTTCCTAGCTAAGGTCAGCCCTAGAGTCCTGTTGTTCTACAGTTCTTGAGTCCTGCTGTGAACAGAGGAGCTAATCTCATCTGAGTGGGAGGTAGCTTGCATTCTAACAGATTTATTAACAAATGAGGGTGCAAAATCACATTTTTACCTCCTACTGATCCCAGGTTGACTTCTCAGCCCCTACAATTTGAATGCAGAGCAGACAAGAAAAATAAAACTAAACTGCCAAATTTCCCTTGTAGCCAGGGAACTGGAAGCTGCCTGCAGCTGCTGGGTGAAAGCAAGAGGAGTATCAGTATCACTGAGCATCTGCAGGCTTCAGCAACTTTGACTGCAACAAATTTTGAGTCCTTTTTGATTGCTTGCTACCAACTAAGCGGAACCAAAGTTATGTCAGAAAAAATTCCGAGGGAACAGAAACCCAGCTTTCTAGGTTGTCTGTAAATTACAACAAACTGGATATCTTACGTCTGATGACTTTATATTACTATCCTAACACACAGTACATTTGCCAATCATCACTCGTTTAGTTCACAGAGTACTTTCTACCACTGAATGCCTCAGAAATATCACTTGTTCAGAAATACCTGACACAATTCTTCTAATTCACAAAAGCACCCCTAATTCAACAGAGCACCCCTCCAGCGAACAGCACAGTCCTCAGTTATCCACAATAGGTGCACAGCGTGAACGAGACAACCGTCACCTAGCAATAGGGACACTCTCAGGGGAGTGGCGGCATCTGATTCCTGCTTTAGGCAGTTTATGGCTTTGCAGTAGATGAGCACTGGATTAAAAAAACTCCAAACTCAACGAAACCTTTTGGACAGGCAGCAGAGCAAGGACTCCACTGCATCACCACCAACTGGGAAACTAGAGTCAGATCGATCCCTCTCTCCGGCCACTGTTAATCTCTGGCTCCCTTCTGTGCAGTCTCACAGCTCTTGGGGTGTAGCTGCATTAGCGCTGCCTTTCTTAGCGGATGTGATGCACGGCTTCCACTTCTCCAAGAGGGACTGAACAGTATTTTCTCCTTAAGGCTTCCCCATCCTCCTTTATAATTTTGTTCTAATGGCTGTTGAAACACTGAACATGGCCAGTAACCTAGATCCAGTTTGCATTTTGATCATCTTGTCAGTATTTTTCTTGAAATTTTGTGCTCAAAATCAACGCAAAAAATGAGTGCAAATGTGATTGATTTCCCACTACAGTATTTTTCTGCAGTATGTTCTGTTGCTTTTGAATTCACACAATTGCTGATATGTTGCTTGGGTATTTCTTTGTTGTTCTCCCCCCCAGCCACCCCAATAGAATTCACAGATACTGGGGGAAAAACCCAAACCAAAACCAACCCCAAACCTTTTCAACCATGCAAAGACTAAGTCCTTTTCCTTGGAAGAACTGGCAGACTCAGAACTCAGGATCAGCTAGGCAATATCTAAATTACTTTTGACAGCAATTCTACTCATTTAGCCAACCTAAACATCCCTCTTCTTCTTTTGCCTAAATACATCAGGATGGACTTTTGCAACCCTGCACTCCGACCAAGAAAAATAAGGGAATGCAATAGGACATAACATTTTTTTCTTCTTCTTCTTTCACCTCCCTAATCTCAGAGCCGAGTTCTGGTCCCAACAGTCACCCCAACTCCACAGGCTGCCATCTTCCAACCCTAACATAAATTAGACAAACCCTGTTTGCCTGTCACCTTTGGCTTTTAGGAAGGCTTACACCCATTTAAGACAGCGCCGGCGTGCACAGTTCCTGCAGCCCTGGTCTGACTGCACCCTTGAAACAGCCTGGCTGAGGAGATCCCCCTCAGAGCACCCTGTTCCCCCACATCCCTTCCAGCATGGCAGCGTTACTTGCTGGGATGAGCTGCTTCCGCAGCACCTGCCTCAGCCAGGGAATGACACTCTATGGATGCAGCTGCTCTTTGCCCACGCTGAAGGCTGGCCAGAACAGGGCTGAGCGTGTAGGCACCCAAGAACCCTCTTGCATCCAACTAATAGTTACTCAAAGGAAAAAGCAAACTCAGGTACCATCTCAGAGTAATTCTACTTCTGTATGTTTCTGCTCTTTGCCTGTTGCTATAAGGAGGACTTACAACAAAGCTGCGGCACTATCTAGTTTCCCACACTCAAAGTACATGGTGGAGGGAAAAGGAAAGGTCAAGTTAACAAGCGACAACTGAGCATGAAGTCATATGACTCCCCTGTTAAATGCAAACAGCCAGAACCCCTGAAGCTGCTGCCAACAATTAGTAGAGTCAGCTATTCCACTTCGGAACACTCTACTGCCTTATTAAGACTAATTGCCACGGGCTATCCGATTGCCTAGGCAATCAGATAACCCACGCAGGGAAAAGTCTATGTGTGGGCTTGCGGACTGGGGTTCTCAGCTCTGATCTCCAGAGAGTTTGTTTCCCATAACTTTTTATTCTTTAAAAAACTGAGTAGCACAGGTTTGTATTAAAGGCTGCATGCTAGGAAGCCTCTGTCACATCTACTGCCTAAAACTAGTGGATTGGTCCAACACAGGCTTCAGGACTGTGAAGAAAAAAGAGATTTTTTACTTAGACTATCCCAAAGTCTCCGATCTGTGACTTTCCCCAGGCCATTCAACTACCACACTTGACATACACATTTGAAACAGAATAATAACTTTAAGAGAGGAAGACTTGCTATTAACTAGGTGCAGAGAAAACTTCAATTTTAAATTGAGTTCAATTTGAAATTTCTTTCAATCTGATCATTCATTCTTAGTCATTGAGCAGATGGTTTAACCACACAATGTTAAATGCCTGAAAACGATACTTAATAGAAAACGGTGCTCCAAAGGAAGTCTGCAAAGTAGAACTGTCATAGCCGATGCCCAAAACGTATTTTTCTAATTCTAGTTTATATACATCTATATTAAAGTTGTGAAGTGTTCTTTCATACATTTCTGAAACCAGTACTATAGATGTTGTATGTGATCATTCCAGACTTCTAAACTATTACCCTTCATTTAAAAGTCAAAGACATATCTCAACTCTCTATTACTGAAGTTATAAAACAACATTTTATTTATATCAATGCTATTTGTTTTCTTAGAAAATTCGTAACTCATTCTCAGTAAAATAGAGTTGTTTTTTTCGTGTTGGTTTTGATGTGGCATTTTGGATAACTACAAGGCAGGATTGTATCTAGCTGAGCAACCTTGAATTGTATGCTACTTTCAGTCAGAAGAAGTAGAAATAATGTTGGATAAGCCAAATGCATCAAACAGAATTTAGTTGAGACTTTTAAGACTACAGAGACCCAAGACATTGATTATCTAGCAAGAACGAAACTTTTATTTTTAGTTTTAATGGCCAGTGAAAGTTGGAAGCAAAGTCTACATCGCACAACATGGAATGCTGTTGTGCTCCTCACAGGAGACTAAGTGACCACCAGGTCCCTACTGTCACCTTTCACACTCTCATCTGTCCTTGTAATGCTAGAGACCTGTATGAGGCACTTTTATATTTTTGTGGAAAAATATGCTGCCTCACATGCAGTAGACTCTTATGGAATTTATCCTATATGAAACAAAAACTGCCATGCACCATAAAAGATGGATTTAATTTGAAAATAAATATTGAAAGTTCTGAACTCCTTGGTGATGACATGTGATCTTCCTGAAACATGATTCTCCTCATATATGCCCCTCAGAAGCTGTCAAACACTTTGCATCTTTGTTAAATACTGAATGACCTTGTTTTGCAAACTCATTTCCCCCAGATAATTCAAATGTAAAGCTTTAATTCCAATTTACAATCAAGAGCAAAGAGACGCCATAACCCTTGGTCTCAGTTACTACCATCTCAGTGACAGATGACTGCCAGCTATGTTAAACTTACTTTCGTTTGATCATTTTTGATTAGTCCCAGCAGTTCTGTGGCTCTGCTATTTAAAAACCAAAAACCCTAAAACCTTTTTGTTTCAGTCTCAAGCACATGCTAAAGCACTGACCTTGAGAAGAATATAATTATTTTTTAAAGGCTATCTACTGAATCTAAATTTTTGACTAAAAATGTTTTCAGCAAAACTTTTTTCCAGAATTGTTATTTTTATTGGCATCCACATACTATATACTGCTAAAATCTTCAGAAACAATCTGGGATCAATTTCAGGTAAAGTAATATAAGCCAAACTTGCCAGTGAATGTCCCTAATCAGGATGGGATACTTAAAAACCACATTTGCTGCTGAAAGATTGCTTTTTCTGTATTGTCACTGCCTTTTCTAACCAACATTTGAAAGTATATTCAAGACCAGTTAGCTGAGCAGAAACCAACTCTCCATGATACTAACATTTTATTTTAGCTACATTTCTTTCAGATTAGCCTGCATTTTCAACCTAATTATATATTGCTGTTTCCCACTAATAATTTGAGAAGGAGTTGTTTATACCTTTTCACAGGATCAGGATTTTTGTGGAATAGCTCTACCCATTCCTCTTCAAAGGATCCTTAACATAAGCTTCCCAAAGTCCCCTGGCTTAGTCCCCTGGCCTTTCTTCCTTCCCACTCAGCTGGCCTGACATTTAGAAAAGACTGGACCAAAATGCACCAGACACGTATAGGTATGACTTAGTCAGCTGCATCAGCTTGTGACGAAGCCAGTCAGAGTTTTAAGCGTCTGAGCATCACCGTGCCCTGGCTGGGGCTCCCACAGTCCAGCCCATTCCCATATCTCAGGGCAGGACAGCTGCACTGTTACACAATCCTCTTCTTATGGAAAACCCAAACAGGGGAAAACAAGAGAGAATCTCTTTTCAAGTAGTGAGCACATCACAGCAAACTCTCGATTTGCTAAGTATGTGAAGAAAAGTACATAGCTATTAGTGCGTCTTCTTCGGTTAGATTAATTTTTAACAGGATATTCTGTTTCTGACACCTTATTACAAGGGATGAAGTCGACTCTTCCAAAGGCTAGAAATCAATACCATCTCCATTTATTAACTATGAATTACAGTTAGTGCAAGCAGAATGATTTATGGCATTGCTCTGGTGTGTATATGTGAGCATCATGTAAAGACTAGAGATGTGCATATATAATAATGTATACATGCATGGAAAGATTATACACACAGGACAGTTGTAGATAAAATCCGGAGTTATAGTGATTGCCATTGGCCAAAACTACAAATATATTCAAAAAGAACCACAAAAATCAGGGCGGGATGGGTTCGTTGATAGTTACTGATCAAGAGGGTCTGTGGTTTTGTTTCAGGAAGTCTTCTACTACTGCTTGCCAGAGCTGGGACAATGTAACCAGGTGAAGGACAACGCTATGCTTATCCCAGGCTTATGTTTCTCTTTGAGATCTTTTACTGGCTGCTCTTAGAAACAGGACACTGACCTAGACAGCCTGTGGTGTGATCTAGAGTGGCTGTTTTTAACTTCTTTCTTTATATCTCTAGGCACGTTTGTGTAAATATCTACAACTTTTCCCATAGTTTCCTCAATCTTCTATTTTTTTTCAATTGCAGTATTCATTAAGTGTTTAATTTTACTAGAGCCAAATGAAGCAAAAGTTAATTTTGATGCAACAACATTTTAGAACATGCTTGCTGCTTTCTTGATCACTGAAGGAAGATGAAGTACAAATTGTCTCCCTGTGATTTTAAAACTTCTACCCACAGTTCCTTACCCCAGATGATCTAGGGCAGAAATAACCCAGGCAACTGATTTGGCTTAAATGTTCTCAACAAAATCTAACATTTTCACCTTCTTCCTCATGTGTATCAGCTTTGTCACCCAGACACCCAGTGAGGAGCTTAGCTGAAATTGTCCAGACTCAAAAGTGCAGGTTGATTTGATCAACATCCTCCCGCCACCAGATTTTGGCTCTAAAGTTCACTGCAAATTGCTTAGAGTCTCCTTGACGTCATTTTACATATTATTCAACTGGATGAGCAGTTTTACCTGGTACAGGCTGGCAAGGTGGTGTTTAGTTTTGATCAGAAAGGGTTGGTTGACCCCTGGATGATCCACGTCATGAGCCGCAGCAGCTAGCAGTCCGAGCATGATGTCCGATGGGGTGAGGAAGTTAGCAAGCTGAATCACACACGTTAATCACAGCAAGAACATGAAGAGTAAACACTTTTTTTGGTAGGCATTTGTACACAGATGTCACACATAGAATAAATTTTGTGAACGTTTTTAAGGTGACTGTTGAATGGCTATAAAGATATCAGACTATATATTCAGATTTTATTACAGTTTGTATTTCTACTCTTGGAATCATACTTATCATCTATTATGAAATCATATCTTCATCTATTTCTTACCATAGAATCATAGAATAGTTTGGGTTGGAAGGGACCTTTAAAGGGCCCCTAGACCAACCCCCCTGCAATGCGCAGGGACATCTTCAACTAGATCAGGTCGCTCCGAGCCCCGTCCAGCCTGACCCTGAATGTTTCCAGGGATGGGGCTTCTACCACCTCCCTGGGCAACCTGTTCCAGTGCTTCACCACCCTCACTGTAAAAATTTTCTTCCTTCTATTTAGTCTAGATCTCCCCTCTTTTAGTTTAAAACCCTTACCTCTTGCCCTATCACAACAGGCCCTGTTAAAATGTTTTTCCCCATCTTTCTTATAGGCCCCCTTTAAGTACTGGAAGGCCGCAATCAGGTCTCCCCGCAGCCTTCTCTTCTCCAGGCTGAACACCCCCAACTCCCCCAGCCTGCCCTCACAGCAGAGCTGCTCCAGCCCTCGGATCATTTTTGTGGCCCTCCTCTCTATCATTCATGGCAATATAAGGATTGTTGCTATAGAAGTGCTGGAGCTTAGTCTAAAAGATTCAGTTTAAAAAAAGTAAGTAGGTATCCTCGCAGGTTGGCATATGTTAGCATATATGGTAAGAGCTCTGCTTCACACAGTATTTAGTAATACCAACAATGCATCAGGCTTCATTTTTTTAGCATGGCACTGTGCTGTAACATGAAGAGTTTATAAACTTTTGAAATTTCAAACTTGGCTGTTAGATATCTCTGTTCAAATATAAGTATTTTATTAGAGAGCATACTTTACCTTTCTTACTTCAGACATCCAAGTTTGAAAATGTACCCAGATTTTTGTTCTTTTATACAGCTTATCATTCAGGAGCAAATTTTGTTATCATTGGAAAAAAAAAAAATGGAAGTCTTAGCGTTTTCTGTTTCTGAGAGTGAGATAGTTATTACCAGTCCTATGAGTCTGTGCAGAGTGCAGGCCTAGGAACTGAAATAAGCATCCTGAGATGAGAAACGAAGAGCAGTATGGTACAAATTCTGGATGCTGGCCGTCCTCTGCTCTTCTTGACAGAGGGGACTTGCAGATCTTACAGGAGATGGAAATACAGGAAAGCTGGGGCCTGCTCCTTTCCTCGCCATTACTGTATTCTAGTCTAACAATTTACTGATTTTAGCAGAACTTCAAGTGAAGCCAGGAAAGATCAGTTACATTCTTACACTGTGGCTCAGCATCTCAGTATTACAGTGCCTCCCAGTAACCCACAAAGCAACGTCACCGCCTCACGCTGTGAGGGCTTGCTGGAGCAGTTGAGAAGCTGCTGTGCACTCGTGCGGAGGAAACCCTTGCACAGACCCTGTCCACGGGACTGTTCCCCATTTTCTGGTGTCACACTGCCCAATTTGGTACTCTAAATGTCCATGTGAGGTGCTTATGCCCTGAAGGGACTGAGGCAGGGCCACATGCTGCCTTCTACTGGCTTTGCTGGGAGGGCTGTGGCCACTGGCTGGTACACGGTCATGATAAAATTTGCTGGAGCTCATATGACAGCACTTGGATATATCGCCTGTGTGATGAGAAGTGACTCCAGTAGCCTGTGTGAAGTGAGTGTAATCTGTAGCTGACTCTGCTACTGCCTCGTTGCTGACTTCAAGTACGCAATCATTTTCTGCTAAAAATAGTTCCCCCCTCCCCCCTCGCAATCCTGGGAAAAAAAGAAATCTGAAAGCAACATCAGTGTGAAAGGTTGTCCTTACCTTGGGCTCCCTCAGATAGCAGTGCATAGCTTGTGTGACATCAGCAGCATGGACAGCATTGTGGTACGGGTTTTGGCTATGGTAATCTTCTTGAACCATAACTGGGAACCAAAACACAAAACAAAGATCCTTTTGTCTCTGAATGCCATGGCCACAAGTGGGAACTGGATTTAAAACACAATTTGAGGTTTTATAGTCAGCTGCCTAAGGAGTTTCTTCAAAAATCTGCAGCTTACTTAGACCGGTGTTCTTACTGGGGTACCTTTAGAGAAAAAACGCATGAAAGGATTTGTGAGGCCCAAGGGGATATACTGGCTCTAGTTCATAAATCAACCCTTTCTTGCCTTAGTGAAGACTTTCATTCAGGAGTAAAATAAATAAGGAAAAGAGGCAAATTTATCCACAACAGAGTGTAATTATTTATGCTGCTGTCATAGGGGAGTAATATGTCATTAAGGCAGTACCACCTATTTTGCAGCAGCAGTGGGTGAGGCCCTGATATACTGGCATCATTTGTTATTTGGGTGACTAGCAATGGTCAAAGGCATTCCTCTATCCTCCAGACAGAGAATCAAAAGATAAAACATTGGGGTATTCAGAGCAAAATCTTCTGCGATAATTTTAGCCACGTCTATTGTCCATTTTAAAATACCAGTCCCTCTTGTTTTAGTGGGCAGTGCTGGAACTGGTCCAGCTGGAAGATTGAGTGACAACCTTTTAACTCTCAGCTTTCACTCGCATAGAAAATCATCGAGGTGTTTGCTTCACACTCATCTGTTCCTTGCAGCAGTGCCTGCACCATTAGGTGGTCTCGGGGCAACACCACGTGAACACTGGAAACTGGATGTGATCTTGCCCAAAGCGCTCTCATAGACATTATCAAATTAATCAAACAGAAAGGTAACAGGCAAATTTCCCATGGCACTTGTCTCCAGCATGGGGTATGCCAAAGAAAGTCCTAGCCTTTCGTTTGCTTCCAGCTCCACCGGCATTTGAAGTTACAGTGGGTAATCCTTTAAACCCCGAATACTGCTAATTCTAATTATCTGAGCGTCCACTTCACGGCCGCCCACAGGAGTCAGAAACGGCAGGGAGATTTTGTCTGTCTCCACACCAGAGGAATGCTTTCCAGAAGTGACAATTATGCAGTCTTAAAGAAAAGACTCTGCCTTTGAAACTCCATCTGACAGCCTAAAAAACCGGCATTCAGCTGCATTCAAAACATGATGCAAAAAGTAATTGATTTTGGCCAATTTCTTCTTTTGGTTTGCTGACAGCATGGGGCTAATATTTCTGTTGGCAGTAACAGCAGCAGGGGCTTTCATCAACACTATTCAGTGCAGACAGATTGATATAATTTGTTAAATTTTGCACATAAGCTTTTAACGGCCCCGAGTCTCAGTGGTCTATTAGTCACTAAAATAATGACGCTGCACCACAACTGTATTGTGCACGGGTAGGTTCTGCAGCGTCTGCCTGTCTGTGTGGGCCTACTCGGCCAGCCACATCTCTGCATGACATATTTTTTTTAAAATCACCAGTGCAATTGTGGTACTGGGATGCTTCAGCCCGATGCAGAGCCTTCTGAATTTAACCAGAGCCTCTGTTAACAGGTTCTGAGTAGAGAACCTGACTGCCTGTACATTGCATGCTAATATATATCACAGAAATGTTTTACTGAAATATTTGCAACATCATGACTTTATACAGATATGCAGACCAAGCCAGTGCATTTTTTTGGTGTCCTACTTGAAGTAAACTGCAATTAAAGATGGCTTTGAGGTGAGCACTTACCTAAAAACCTGTGTAATGTAACCATATCTAACTGGAAATGGTGAATAAGTCCATGCACATTGAAGAGGTGACAAAGCAGTGTTACAAGACTGTTTCCTAAAAGTAGAAAGGAACAACTCTTAGATTCCCTTAACACGTAGTTAGAAACCAAGCAAGGCTAAAAATGTTGGTAGTTTCCTAGCTATTAGTCAGCTCTTATCATAGGAGTTTAGATGGTACTCAGATGCTCAAAATCAGCTTATATGAATTACTCCCATACACAATCAAGACTTGGTGGTACGGCTGTACCAGTGGGGTGCCATTCTTGTGTTTAGATGCTATAAAGTCATGTTTACTATTTGAACATGACACAAAAGGCAAATTGACATGGATTCAACTGGAAATCTTCTGATAGGCTTGTTTGAGAATCACATCACCTTCATAATCCAGGTCTACTTCCAGAAACGATAGAAAGGAGAACGGCTTTTCTGCCACTTCAACTTGCCATACTGTACTAATCAATTAATTACTGAGAAATCAGCAGCTTGTAATTATTTTTTTTTTTTATTTCACATATGGCTGTATAAACATGTAATTAACCTGTGTACCTAGCTCAGCTACAACTGCATGCAGGATGCAGACAGGAAGAAAGAATTGCAGCATTTACAGCCTCAAGTCCCACTGTAATGTTTTGCTGGCCTTACTGTGAATTCAATACTGGGAACACTGGCAAAATTGAGCCTAACTAGTATTATAAGGTCAAGTATACATACACACAGTGTTTAAAAAAGTTTGCACTGCATAATTCATCAGCGATGTTTCCAGACAAGTTAGATAAAATCCCCCAAACCAACCAACCCATACAATGTATAAACAATGTCTGAAGGGAGTCTTTTATCATTTAATGTAACTCAAGAAAGAAAATAAATATATGTACAAAGACGACATGGGATTTTATTTGGCCTGGCTACAGAGCAGGGGAGCAGAAAGGTAATTTAGAAGAATTATGCTTTTGCTCCCCTTGCCATTTGCAGTCCTTCCCACTCTTCACTGCCAGTCACTCAGCTGAATTATCCTCTAAACAAACTTTTTTCTACACCTTCTGCCCCAGCCAAATCTAATTAGATTGGGAGTGAGGAATGAGGTGTCTCTCATTCCTATAAGCCATAGAGAAAGGAGAAAGCTGTGGCTGTGACCCCTCTTCAGCAGCTCAGATCAAGAGGTACTGCTTAGACATTGCGGGATGTGTGGTGTTTCAGGCAGATGTTTAGACAAAAGGTTTCACAGATTTTTACTGACTTAATGACTTTTCCTAAATTTTGCTGCTGAACAGAAGCAAGGGTATCTTTGGTTAAAAGCATTTCATCTTGATAGAAATTGACTGATTATGGAGGTCTGGACTTCTTATTGACCGATGGATCTAATAGGTATATTTAATGTACCTTTGGAATTTCCCAGATAAAGGAAACTGAAACACCTCCTTGAAACTAATAAGCACTCACAATAAAAAAGCAAAAGGTGACCAGAAAAAAATGTATGAGATTAGAAATACAAAATCACACTTTAAACGTTATCCTGCAGTTGGGAACATTCTGGGAAAAGCCTGGAAATGTTCAAAGATACGATTTTAAGAGGAGTTAACTGTGTCCAATTTCTCTTCTGTAATCTTAACCAGAAAAGTTTAGCAATAAATTAACTAGGGATATTTAGGATAGTCATATATGAGACAATTTAAACCAAAACCTTTTTGTTTAATTACTTACCATTTGTCAAGCGGTCAAACAGGAAAATGTCAAAATCCCACATTCCCACTTTGGAGAGCATATGCTAGAAAAAACAAATATGAAAAGGCAAGTGACTGGTATGTCAAACTGTAAAGTGGATGTAAATTATTATTCCACATTAATCAATCATAGGATTGGATGCAGCAACTTTAAAGTTTTGTTCGGGAAAGGTATTTGAAATATCAGCCATCAGGAGCCAAATTTAACTACACTGCATAAAATATAACTTGCACTTTTAACTGAGGAGGTTTTGAACTTGACAGTAAAAATACCTTCAAAAAGGAGTTCAAAACATGGAATAATATAAACCAAAATATTATGAAAATATTCCCTTCTACTGCACAAGTTTTTTATTGTTCTTTCATGTCCCAAAATGAATTCAGTACATATTCTCTTAGGTTTCTATTACAGTAAAACACAGTCATAGCTCTCATGGTGAATCTGAATTATTTTGCTAAACAAACCAATACACAGGAATAGCTTTTATAAACTTAGATACAGTGCTTCTGTGAAGGCCACTCAGCCACATGGAAGAATCTATCCTTACCACTACATACAGTGTTTTTACAGCTACATCAGTTCAGTCAAGAGACAGGCTGAACTAACTGTATGACCTACAAGGGCATACGTGTGAATGAAATGTGTGTTCACTCCAGTCACTTAGTCTGTATTCCAACCAGTTCTGGACTCTTAATCACTTTCTAACACCTGGCACATAATCTTCTCTTGCAGAGAGTAAAAATTGCCTAGGCACATAATCCCAACACCATCAGTTGTGCAAGTTTTGTTAGAGAATATAATTCAAAGTAAGTATGACAGCTATAAAATAATAGAATTACATTCTGATTATTGTGAAGTTCCTTGGAGTGGAAGTTCCCTGTTTCCCAGCCTTTGCCATTAGGGAGAGCTACTGTGGGTTACCTAATAGATGCTCCATACCAGCTGAGAGACAGCTGTCCTTTTTTTTTTTTTTTTTTTTTTTTTTTTGAGCGGATGAATTAAATCCTGTGTTGAGCCTGCACTTACTTAAATCAGTAACTCAGCCAGGGATCCTTCATCCTTTAATAAATCCAGACTATAATTCCCATTGACAGAATCTGAAAATGCTGAATAGATTTAGACGATTTGTTGTTGCTTTGAGACTAAGGCTTTAAAGCTGTAACCACAAAAGAGGAATGGACAGTCTGCTGTGAGGCAGGCAAGTAACATGGGTCATTTAAGCCATACAGCCATACATTTCTTTATCTGAACACTGAAAGAAAACTGACACTCTCTGGAATATTATTAAAAGAACTGGAGATCTGGAGACCTCTCTTACCCTTGCTTGCCCAAGGTAGTCCTCATCCAGTAGGTACAGAGAGGCTTGTGGTACAATTCCACGCAGTAACCGGGATGCATGGAAATACCTCTGGAAACTTAACAGTCTTTTCACCTTTTTCTTGGTGCCAATTTCCCCTGAGAGTGTAGTATCTGTGAAAAGCAATCAGTACAGAAACCATGAAACCTAAGATGAAGGATGACATTCTCAATTGTTTAATAAGAGAAACAGCAAGAACTTTAAAACAGTGATACAAAAATCATAAAGTTCATGCTTCTTGCCAATCCACATGAAGGAGCAGTAGTCAAATCCCTATACTTCAGCATAATAAATTTATTTCAGAAAGGAAATACATTCCAGTAATCAGAGTACTAACGTAGGACTTGGAAGATTTGAGTTCAGTACTCTGCCTGCCACGGACTTTAATGTGATCCAGGCTAAGTCACTGGGGGCGGGGTGTGTGTGTGTGATATATATCGCATAACTGTAGATGTCTAGAGGGAGCCTAAACGACTAGGCAGAGTTAGGTATGAGAAAGCTGCTCTTACTCTTCTGTGCCTCTATTCCCCACCTATACAATGGAAAATAGCATTACTTTGCCACCTCACAGGAATGTCACTGGAATATATTAAAATTGCATCAACTAGCACACAAGGTGGTCTTGGACATAAAACCAAAAAAGTGATACCAAAAGAGACCTCAAAATACAGTTTGAAAGCACAAATGTATGACCCACTTTTGGAAAATGAGAGAAAAGAGAGAAAGAAGTAAGAATCGGTTAATAATCCTAATGTATTGTCTGCTGTCCTTCCTACATGGTAAGGTAAATTATAAATGAAGAAAATATTTTAGTTCTACAATTAGGAAGGCAAGTATATTCAGGCAATACATGCATTTCTGGTTACACAACAGATTATGTTCTTTTCACTCAGGACCAGGATAATTCTAATTCCCTAATGCTGTATTAGGAGATTTTCATATAGGGCTAAATGTGACACAAAACCCAAGGCAGTTTTTATACAGTGATTAAATCAGTAATTGGAGTAATTAAATTACCTTATTGTTAGTAAGAATAATATGCAGGCTTCCTAAAACTGATAATGACTTAGGTAATTTCATCTGAACTTTTAACAGAACCTCATGTACAGTTGTGCTGTTTTCATTTTGCAGTCTGGTGTAAGTTGTGGAAAAAGGAAGGACAGAAACTGGACAGTTGTTTGAAAGCAGTAAGATTCAACACAGTTCTATTTGTGACAGGAACCTTGTAAGAAACTGAAGATTAAGCATTCCTTTCAGAGAACAGTAATGATTGCTTTAGATAAGAAGCTGCATAGCAATTCACTGGATTTCAGGTTTAAATAAGACCTCAGGAAAAATATCCATGAACTGAAGATGACTCTCTCTATCCTGCTACTTCTTTTTGTGCAAAAATGCTGAGCGTTTGTCTTGCTGTGAAATTAAAATACAACTTTGTATGCTTTTTTCATGAGTACTATTATTCTGAGAGGCTTTTCAGAGAAGTCATTAAGGTTTTTTTGTATCATAGATGGTTCAGTATTTGATTTCTCCGACAGCCGATGTGTGAGCACCTTCTGCAGCAAGCTTCTCCCTTAAGTAATCCTGCAGCTATTGAGTGACACAAAGTCAGTAACAACAGCAAAAAATACATACTTACGTATTGAGTATCAATAATTAATATATTTTCTATGGACCTGTAAGTCTCACACTTCTTGTGAGCAGCCCAAAGACCCTACTGAGTTTTAATAATATAAGAGCACAAAATAATTTCATTGCAACTTGACAAGCCATGTGTTTTCAAGAATGCAACAGTAACAATGTCACTACTGTACCAGCCTGAAGGTTAGATTTTCATTTATGATATGCCAGCACCTGCCTTAATTCTCTCACACATTTTAAAAGCTGGAACAATTTCATGGCCCGTTGAAGGAGTGACTAATGTAGGTGCTAACAGTTACCCAGTGACAGCAACATGTGGAGGAACTGGTAGACTAGTTTTCGCATTTCTTTTCATTTATTCATTGCTTTTAAGAAGTGGCTGGCATTCAGTTTAATTCCTGGATAACAAAACTTGCTTAAAATTAACTCAGTTTTTAAACTTTTGTCAGCTGTTTCTCGACTTCCCAACTTTCCTAATTCCTTCTTTGTCCCCAAACTGTCACTGCTTTCAGGTCAAAATTTTAAATTTTAAAGTACGGAAAACTTTCCTTTTGTACATTAAAAATGACTAGTTACTCCAATTATTTTTATCAAAGTTAATATCTGTTTGGTTTTTTTTTTTTTTTTTTTTTTTTTTTTTTTCCCAGTTAAAGACAGATGACTGAAATTACCACCTATGTTCCCCTAGAGTGTCTTTAAAACTCACACATAGAGTTGCTGTGGATGATCTGAAAGTTTGGCTTGAGTCCCAACAAGCAGCTGTAGGTTGGATTATGTAGAAGTGGTTGTTTTATCCTTTGGATTACCAGATTATTTCAGTAGCACAAATAATACTTACCAAACCACAAACACATCAGGTTGAAATAAATAATTTCTTATTGTGAAACATATTTTCTGAATTGAACCATCAAACTTGTTGTCACTGCTTTATCACGTTGCTCCATATGGTTGTCACGGGTCTCAACTGAAATTTAATCATTGGCAGACAGCGCCTCTGAAACATGACTTGCTACTTCAGATGAGCACTGTATTATGATATGTTACGAAAAAAAGATTCCCCACAATAAT
>KL271410.1:2753-15908 GCA_000699545.1 Podiceps cristatus | reverse complement strand
TAAAAAAAATAAATAAATAAATAAATAAAGACTCAGATTTTACCCTTTACCCTAGAGGTAAAGAGAAGAATACCAGGAACATTAGTAGATACAGTAGTGGAACTGTAGTAACTCCTCATGCAATTTCTATAGTAGTAAAACAAATACAAGTTGCAATCCTTGACATGTAGTGCACTGCTGTAACATTTTTAGACCTGGATAGGCAGAGCCTGTGTGAGAGTGTCTAAAGGATTCATAATACTGTCTTTATGTATACGACTGAGGAAATCAATGACGCATGCATTTGTTTTCAAGTTCAAATATCGAAACATTATAGACTGAAAGACTTCATGCTAGCATGACTTCTTTCCAGAGTATCTTCTGTCTGCAAATCCTAGCCTCAAGGAACAGCTCTTAGAGTTCATTCTAATGAGAGTTCAAAGAAAATGTCTTCTGGCTTTTAGTACAGTCCATTTCCTTAAAATAACACTGTAGTACAGAACCTGGGCATGGCAAAACTAAAAGCACCACAAATCTTCCCAATGCTGTACTTTATTTTGACACTAAAGAAAGTAACTAGGAAATTTTCTAGAAAAAGCATAAAATAATATAAAGTAAAATATAAAGATTACTATCACGTTTCAATTAGCTATAATGACAGATAATGAGCTATCAAAAGGAAACAGATGCTAAAACCTAACTTGGAACACGGTGGAAGGTCCTACTCTACCTATTATATATAATACAAGAGCATATATACCATACAAAAATATCTTCAAAGAACATTAAAGCCACATGATTGAACTCTCAAATGAAAAGACACTATTATTATAAAGCTGCATCCAGAGCCCTAAGTCCACATTGCCTGTATGCTTATCACAGCACAATATTTCACTGACCTATCACACATAAAATTATATACAATTCAAAACTGTCAATACCGCTAGCTTACAAAGAGGTAATAGTATAATTTGTGTAACTATCTCCATTTTCCTGTTTCTATATTGTAATAATATTTCGATATTGTAATCATCAAATTGGTCTCAATAGCTACTGTGTACTTATAAACTATACAAAATGCACTTCTGTTGTATTTTGAGGGACTCTCATAATCACCAAAACAGTACAAAAAGGCACAAATACAGACAAAAGAGCTTGACAATGGCATACTGCAGTAATTAGATTCAACTTCTGTCACAGCCTGTACAGTATTTGTGAAGAGAAAGTACATTTGTCCCAGACAAATATCCTCTTGCTGTGGCTTTCTAACAACCTGTAAGAGTTTCTGTAGGCCAGATCACTGAGACAGCTGAATTCTCCTTCAAAATTAGAGCAAGAAAGATCCACAGGGAAGACTTCCTATATAAAAATGCTAAAACAATTGAAAAAGCATTGGAAAGGTCCTCCAAGTCTGTATGAATAGATAAAATTCTGCTCTGTATTCTGTATCTTACCAAAATACTAGCAAATATAACCTCAAATAGGAGTTACATACTTCCCGTAGTCATTTATTAGGCAAAAGTATGTCATTCTCAGAAAAGAAATAGTGTTCTGCTACAGACAAGGATATAAACATCAACTGATGCTTATATGAAGGAGCTGGGCAGTGAAGGAAGAGAGAGGGGAAGAAGAAATGTCCTGAAAAGAGAAAATAAAATAAACAAAAAACTAATTACATCTCCCTAGAAAAAGAACTCTAAATAGTGAAAGTATAGTATTCATGACATCCAGAACAATATATTAATCAAGAATTACTAGTGTTATTACTACTATTAATAGTAGAAGCAGTGCTCTTCAGTCAACAAAGTCCAAACCTGGATCAGTATTTGTGCCTTAACTATTGTTGTGGTTTAACCCCGAACAGTAACCAGACCACGCAGCTGCTCAGTAACCCCTCCCCTCTCCAGTGGGGAGAGGAGGAGAAATGGAGAGAGCGAGCGAGCTTATGGGTTGAGAGAAAAACACTTTACCAGGACAGCAAAGATAAAAACATAATAATAAAAATAATACGTAAGGATAACAGAATATATAAAATGAACAATGCACAATTTCTCATCACTCGACGACTGATATAGCCCGCCCCGAGCAGCAGGCAGGGAGCAGGGATATTCCCCCATCGCCATCCCAGAACAGCAGGTTCCAGAGAGCGCGAGGGAACAGACATATGAACAAACAGCCCCGAACAAAATAAAACAAAAATAAAGTAACAAGAGGGAACATGAATAGAAAGCAAACTGAACAAGGAACCAGAGCTAGAGGGCAATGGCCGACCCTCCCTCACACCGGCCATCTATGCCATGGAAAACTCTCTTTGGCCAGTTTAGATCAACTATTCTGGCTGTGCCCTCCCGAGTGTTTGCACCTGCACATCAGCAAAGCTTGGGAACCTGCAAGATGTCCTTGATCCAGCAGCAACCAACACCAGCAGCTGCTGTCACGGTGTTTCACATACTATATCCAAAATGCAGGAGCTGCTGAAGACAAAACTAGCTCCATCCTGGCTGAAGCCAGGACAATTATGTATTTATTTCTTGATTAGAAAAGCATCTTTACTTATTGTAGTACTGAAGTACAGGTTTCATTTCAAGTGGTTACGAATGCACTTAATCTGAAAATTTGCTTACATCCTACTAATAAAAAGATCTATGAATAAATGTTTTAAAGCAGAAAATTATTTGCCTATTAGAAATAATAATAATAGAAAAAACCTTCTTTTGGGGAAATTCTAGGAGAAATCTTGAAAATCATAAAAGGAGAGAAAAAAAAAAATGAGAATTTGACCTGGATAAAACCTTACAGCCATTTTGGGCATTCAATTCTAGGCTTCATTTTGAGCTTTTTATAAATACATCTGACAGATACAAACTCAAACGTGGATCTGAACTTGCCAAGAAGTTGATTTGATGGTCTGCAGTTATGGTTTGTGCTCAACTCCTTTTATAAGTTTAAATATTGGATCTTTAAGGGCAGTAAGCATATAGACTTGCACTCTTCCATATGGTTCCGCTCTTTAACTGTTCCAGATTTCTCTGTTCTTGTATCTTTTTGTGCTTCTTCCCTCTCATCGATCTTTGACCCTTAACTCCACATCTCCCTAGGTACTTTGTGCACTCTGATAGTTCCCCAAAAATCTTACCTGTGGACTTCCACCTCAGCCCAGCAGTTAAGGTTAATAGCAATTTAACAATTAATGACAACAAAAAAATCTTTCAAAGTACAATACCAAAATCATTCTTATGAACTTAACAGAAGACACTGGTATCCTGCCTTTTTGAGCTATAGAATCAGGATGGGTAGACAATAATAAAACATTTATCTCACAGCTGGAGGAAGAACTATACAGAGCTAAAAGGCTGTTTTTCTAAAAGACTACTAAAAAATTATGTACCCATGGAAAAGCACAGGTATCTTTCTGCTGCCTGCATGGTATCTCTGGGCAGAAACAAAATCAACTACAATTTCATCAGTTTAAGCAAACTCCTTCCTGCGTGTTAAAATCACGTAAACAACGCAACCATGATTCTAGGAGAGGTGCGGTACAGAATTGTATCTTCAGATGAAACTGTGAGCTCAGATCCCAAGCTCAGCTCCTGTTCTGATGTACTGATGGCATTTCATGCAGTACTCACCCTGTTTTTCATTAACTATTCAGTGAGGTGAATAGATCGCCTCCATTTATTTGATTATTCTCTTTGGCACCATTAAAAGTATTTAAGGAAATAAAAACACTTTATGCATCATAAACCCACTGAATATACCCAAAAAATTACTCTGGGAGAGAAGGGGTTTATACTGGGAGAAAAAGTCGAGGGCTTTTTGATCTATGTGTTGTTTGGGTTTATGGGAGGTGGAGGGGGGAGGGGCAGGTAGGAATCAGAAACAAAACGTGACTGCATCTTCACTGGCCACCAACTTCCATAGCTTTCCCTGCAATTTTGGCATGTTCCTAGCAGTTTAAATCACTATTTATTTGCTCAGAGCTTTTTTGTTTCTTTTATGTGCAGATAAAAGAAGTAGTAATAAAAAGTGTCTGAATATATTACCAGGTTTGGTGAAGTATTGCCTTTTCTCCCTAACCATTAAGACTACTACAAATCAGACAATTATTTCGGTTAGTATTTGAGAAATGGATGAATGCTTATCAATTAGCATTGGGGAAATAAGGTGATTTTATTCAAAAAAATGATCTTGTGTTCCAACCACAATTTACCTCCACAGTTTATATGTGAGATAACTTATCCTCTTCAATGTGGTAATTCATTAGTACATTGCATCTGTCCCCTTTAACTTTTTTTCATCAACTTGCTGCTACAGCACAGCCCTGCTAACCTCTCTCCTTATACAAACAAGACCAGACTCTAGATTGAAAAGCCCTCCTTGAAGCTAGGAGCTTTTCCTCTGGAAAAAGCCCTCTAAATGCAGCTATAATGGAGACTCATTGTGAAGGAACTGTGCACAATTGAGGGTTTCTTTCTATCTCTGAAATTACAATCTGTACAACAAAGCCACCCATCCCAACAACCACCTAGAAGGAAACCTCCACATACAGTTCTAGCTCTGTCCCCACCATTTTTCATGCACTGGATGCTCATCTGAATTGAGTATGATACCAGCCATCTAATGCCTACAAATGAACACATTACTAAGGTCTTTTGTCCAGCATTCTTACCTATGGAACACGGCTTCAGTGAGTGAGAACACCAGTGTATGGGAGATACGTCCTGTAAGGTTGATAGTCTCAGGAAATTCACCAAGGATAATTCCTTCAGAGGATCCTTATAAAGCCTGAAGCCTCCTTTCCTATGAAAAAAGTAATCCAGTTCATGATACTGTCATGACTTTATGATGCTATTTATATTTTAATTGGAAACCCAACTCAGGTGACAGTTTTCTACTATTTTTGTGTTTTTCTATGCCATAATAAGAACCTTAAAAACATACATCCTGGAAAATAAACTGTTTAAAAACATACACCTTCTGCCAGACATACTGTGAGAGTATCTCCTACAACAAAGGAAAAACACCTTCATAAAAGTTCTACTTCTGTTGATGATCCTGTGTCAAACCTTTTCAATCTTTCCTCACCCGAACCAGCTCCTAATCTGCTTGGTACTGTATATATACTCTGCATATTAACCAAATATACGCCTTCTGCATATAAATGGCAACAGAGAAAGCACAGACAGCATTTCAAAGCTTCAGATATTTTATTTAGAAATTGCAGCAATGGAGTGAAATGATGATTTTGGGTATGTAGCCAGTCACAGCTTCAGGCAGCAAGTTACATGAACTAAAGTGGCTAACGAGATGGTGAAGGACAGAAGAGAAGCAGGAGACTTACCAATGTCTGGAAAAAAAAAAAAAAAAAAAAAAAAAAAAAACCAAAACCACCATGTTTCTGGGCACACCATGCTGCGCTGTTGTCAAACATTCATAAGGGAGCTAAATACTCAGGGCTTGATCCCATAAACGAGTCCAATACCCACACATTCAGAGAGTAAATAGGGAGCTAGCACATCTGCTGTATAGTGACAATAGGAGGAATAGTTATCTACTGCATGCCCAGAGAGCCAAAAAGTACTCCGTGGAGCTCAGAGGAGACTCCTGACGGGCAGCACTGAAGCCTGAATCCATTCTCCACTGAACAGACACAGCAGGAGCGTCAGCACTGCAGGCATTCCCTGGTAGTTCTTCTAAGGCACCTCTGCTCTGGGCTGCTGAATAAAGGGTAGCGCATAAGCCAGCTTTAGGACTGTTTAACTCCAGATTTGTCTACATTGCAACTTAGAAGTGAGACTGAAGTTCCTGCAAATATATCCATTATCTCTTAGAACTCTCCAGATTAAGTGATTATAAAAGGACCGCAGTGGCAGCACTGTCTACAACATGCAATAAATAAAACCTTTAAGTAGGCATTGAGAGTTTTTAAGAGTACATGAAAATGATCAAAACCTGCAGTATTAGTGCTCTAGTGAAATTTGCAGTATTAGATACATCTTCACAAGTAGCAGTTACGCCTCTGGATTTTGGTGTACATGTGCCCACAACAAGGCACCTACACTAATGCTTTAGTTCAGATCAGTAGCATACTTCTGAAGCAAATATCCTAATTGTGGCCACTTATGCTATTTTAGTTTGAATCGTGGAACAGTCTTCGGAGGTCATAATTTTTTTTTTTTTTTCAGATTAAAATAATCTGGGAGATGTACTTCAGCAGCTCACCTAACTTATTTCAGTAGTAAATGGGCATTCAGCCACTAGAACCAGAACTATATTGGATATAAAAGAACCCCACAATTTGTATGGTAGTATGTCAGGTCCTCCACCCTGTTTTGCTCTAAACATCTGCTTCTTTTGGTTGAAACTGCTGCTCATGTATACAAATACAGGGAACAGAGGACAGGCATTCTCATTATGACTCACCATTTTTCGACATTATCCTCTCTAGGCTCATTCTCTAAAAACAAAGTCCACAAATCCAAGTCAAAAAGTTACACAAATTGAGAACAGAAATACAAATAGCACAAGAAATGTCACTCCATTCTCTGCTGCCTTCCCTCCTCCCAGGTTCTGCAATTAAAAGTTATTTCATTCCAAAAAAGAGTTGAGATGTATTTTCTCTTAGTATAGCAAGAATATTGCAGGGCTGCAAGCAAAGACAGTGCAGAAGCACTCAGAAAACAAATTAAGTATATGAATGTAATATATTTACAATACTGGAGAGTATACACTCGTAGAATTGAAAAGAACAAAATCACCTATCTTAGATATATATATAAGGATTCAATGGTGGTGACTGGTTCATTATGACACTAACTGCAGTGGAAAAAATTTTATTCTTTGAGAATGGATTATGCAGTCAAATGCAAAACTGGAAAGCTGGCTAGGCGATTCCAATTTCAACATGTATTAGCTAAAATTCAGACTTGTTAAGGAATAGAAAGCAGCTGTATAAGTGAGGGAAGACAATATGTTAATTTAAAAAAGGACACATGATAATTAGCAACTTCATTGGAGAATTTGGATTCAAGTTACAGATGGAATGGTAAAAAGAAAAAAGATAATAAAAGTGGTTATAGACCTCTGGGGCACGATGAAAAAAGAAATTTGCCCATGTTTATGCAGCTAACAGAGTCTTTAAAAGAGATTGTATCATTGATCATATAGGATTTCAATTACCCCAATACTGACACTACTGATAATGGCATAATATCTTAGGCAGGTTCATGTTCCTAAATGTGAAGAAAACTGTTTTTCTGCAGAGTCTGTTGAGAAGTCAAAAAGATCAGATGTTATTTTGAATTCAGTCCTGGCGAAAGAATATGGCATGATAAAGAGGACACGCGTCAGGGAAAATCATGGGTCCAGTTAGTGTCCAGATCTTCACATTGTAATTTACTTGCACACAAAGAAAGGAATTTGTTTGTCTTTGAAAAGGCAATCAAAAATGACTGAAAAACAAACACCGAAATACATGAAAACTGCCAAAAGAAGTGGTGAACATGGGGAGGGAAAGCTTAGATGTTACCTCCACAAGGAATACCTGCAGGCAACAAAACAAACTGTGTTGTTTTGATAATTGCTTGAGGTCTATTTTTCTGGGAAGACACAAGTTTCTGCTTTCTGACTCCAGTCATACTTCCTTTCCTGATTAGATTAGGTGCATCTCCCATAAAGGAAGAATCCCAATTTTGCAGTGAAAAGAAGTGAAGGGACAGTGTTACTAAGTATTTTTAAAAGTGATTTCTCTCACATTTTGAAGTGACCTCACTTTAAATGTACATTCCATGAAAAAGCCCTGCCCTCTTGATGCAAATGAGCTGTTGCATTGGTGGAACTGGTGTTACTAACATGTGGAATTATGCTGATAGCTTAGGGTTAATCAAAAAGACAGGGAAAGCAAGAACATGGGTAGCACTCAAAGCAGTAGTTAGTGTTAGAAAGGGAAGATCTAATAGGCCTGTGAAACAAAAGAAGAAAAGAATTAATAACATCTTTGCAACAGAGAGGGATCAGTAGATTACAATGGGCCATAACACAAATGCATCTGTAGCTGACCTGGTTTTTTAGTAAGCAGTAGTTACACACTTTACTTCCTAGACTTTAAAAGCACTCTGTATATCTCTCTTGAAGACTGAGATTTATATTTGAGAAATGGGAGGTCTGAGCTTTGATATATGTGAAAAATGTTCTTTCTGAAAAAGAGCTGTCTATCCTTTACTGATTATCTGTGTAACTACATTCAGGACTTCACCCATCTAGCTCCTTTTCCTATCTATTTGGATAGATTTCAAGAAAGACAACCAACACTCTTAGAAGGAATAAATCATGTAGCAATATAACAGAATGGCAATTTTCTTTCTTTAGCTGTAGCATCAACCACCATACTGAAGATAGGCAACTAGTAACTAAGTCTGTCTCATCTTTTATTACTATGCAAATAAGACATGCCAGAAATACACGTACACTATTATTCATGCAGACTGATTTGAAACAAACTCTCTTTATTTTAAAAAAAAAAAAAAAAAAAAAAAAGAAGTTAAAGTAAAATTAACTTTTAAAGTGAATACTGTTACTAAGCCAGTAACATAAGGCAAGAATACTGTGGTATTCAGACCTTGTGAATATGTTAGAGAACTTTGTACAATGCTGACACAGAACTGTCTGAAGAAATCTTTCAGGTGGTATACATTGCCTTTTGCCGTGCACATGGATGTGTTTAGAAGTTCAGATACTTTAAAAATAAGGAATGAGATTCTATTTGATACCATATTCCACTGAGGGGGCCTCTAAATTAGAAAAAGTAAGCCTATTTCTGCAGTGATATAAATCTATGAGTGATTGCTAAGATACTTCTCAGATATTAAATATAGTTCTTTCAAGCACCATACTGACTTACAGAAAACCTAGAGATTGGGAAAATATTAAGAATGAATCAATATTTTAATTTTCTTCAGGCCCTGTAATATTTTACCTATTTAAATACTACTTAAAGTTAAATGTGACCATTGGAATATAAGTGGCAGAGAGAACTCTTGATGAATATTACCATTTGATGTCAACTGCACTTCAAACACATTGCAGTTTAATACACTTCTGTACAGTAAGTCAAAGTTTAAACATGCTGTAGCACATGAAGACAGTGACATGATACTGAAAGAAATGTGCCAAAATTGAAACTGCTGGCAACACAGTTCTCAGAACTATGTGGCAAGTGACTGGATGCCTGCTCTGAAAATCTGGAGTTCACGAAATACCTGAAAAAACAGTCATTTCTAAAAACTGAAATCTTGAACAAACTGTAAAGATGCAGGCCTCAAAAACATACTGTTTAAAATTCGCTGTTCTTCCTAGCAAATGAGCACTCTGATGACACGCTTCATTTATATAAACTTATGAAGGGATTCCTATCCCCTAACTTTAGTAATCACAGCCACCCATCAGTACATCCTTTGCAGTGAGTGAGAAGTGATAGGTAAATTGAGAGAGGAAGCCGCTCCCCAGATTCAGTCCTTAGGGCAGAACAGGTTGCTCTCTAGGCACTGCCCAGCTAACTGAACTAGATGGGTAACTTCAGAGAGAGAAGTGATGGATGTAGAAAACCAGAGTATCTTTTATTAAGCCAACTCATACAGCTGCAAAAAAGATTTCAGGCACATATATCCTTCACATTAAGTAAATAATCAATTTCACTGTAAGTAAATAAAAGCACCATAGACTAAAGAAGGATGAAGATCAATAAGGTATCTAACATATTTATTTGTTAGTCAGACCTCATTTAAATTCCATTCAAGCAATGATTCCTTAGTTGAATACTACTGATTGACGAGTATTAGAGAAAAGGTGGGGGGGTTGGGGGCTTTTGGGGGTTTTTTTTTGTTGTTGTTGTTATTTGCTTGGGGGGTTTGGGGAGGGTTTTATATTAAAGTCCTGAAAAATCATAAATCACCTCATAGAAAAACAATCTATTTCAGTCACTTAGCTTTCAAAAGATACATTAGCTTTCACTACTCAAGATTCCTTAAAAAAACTCCACTCCCTTCACTGATGGTTAAAAGCTGCCTTGATCCCTTCAAGAAAGAGTCGTCTCATGAATATCTATGACTGTTTCACCTGAGTGTATTTGGCATCAATTTATGCTTGAAAAGACTTGCTTTATAAGACAAAGCTTTTTTCAAAATTACCTCCTTGAAGCTAGCATAGATGTGTGCAAGAAATGTATTTAAAAAAATCAAGATGACAGACAGCCACCTGTTTGATGCTAATGCAGAAGAGAAATAAACACGAAAAATACTTTGAAATAAAAGGTTGCTACAGCATGCACGACAAGGAGAAAAGATCAGTACTGTGGTTCCTCTGGCCCCTCTCCTACTGACTAGAAAGAAAATGCCGGGTGTATCTGCCCCTTGGGACTTCAAGGCTTTAGGCAGGAATATGTGGAGGAGAGACTGTGCTCTCTGGCCTGAATTCAGCCGGCTGCTCTTTACAGTTAGTATCTCACACCATTTTGCAGCCTCAGTTTCCACAGTAAAAAAAAAAAACAAACAAACAAACAAAAAAACCCACAACACCACACACAACACACGACCACTCTAGGAACCTGTTTCCAAGATTGTCCATTAGCATAAAATTCATCCTTTTCAAGGTCATGTGGAAAGTGTAGATATATGTAGTATATATCTCAGAGTTACTGTACAGATGACGGAGGAATATTGCCTGAGATAGCTATTTTGTCACAAAATTAACTAAAATAGTTTGATGGGAAATCAATTTACACCAAGCAAACTGTATTTCTAACTGCGGCATGGATCCACTCCACACTACTTTTTCCACTGTGATGGCCTTAACAGCTTCTTAGCCACCCTGGTAAGCAGCTACAACTGAGATAATACTACTAACAGGACTTTAGTGTTGAGTGCGCCTGAATGCCACAACAATACAAAATGCAAAAGCTTGATATGAACTTACTACTGGAAAAACTAGGAGGGGAGAACACAGGGGAGCAAGGAAAAAAATGAGGTGCTTTCATATATCCTTAAATTACTGCTCAGTTTATCATGTTTCCTGATAACGCTTTCCTAGAAGTTTCCATCTTCAGTAAGGCAATACGACTGCAGCATTACAGACATACCAAGCATGTGACTAGGATCCCTCTTGGCTCTGACAAAAGAACAAAGGCAAAAGTTCTGAAAAAGTTTTTAAACTCTATGGATAAGCTTGGGTCTGTGTCTTAAAAAAGGCTAACAAGTCTTATGTTGATGACCAGGCATTAACTGATACTGTTACCTGACCTTACTCCAAGACATTTCTCTTTTTTCATATGAAAAGAATAAACATATGCTAAAAGAACTGATTTCATAAAGAAAATTATAAAGAGAGACTACTTTATAAGAGTTCTGGATTATAACAGGCTACAATAACTGTTACCATAAGTACAGTGTGCTTTCACATATCAAAAGGGCTCTTAAAAGCCCAAATGAAGAGAAAGATCTCTTAGTTCCATAGCTGTGCACACAGTAGTAGGACAAATGGACAAATGAATAGCAAAGGACACACAATTTCTCTTGTTTAATGACTTGACTGTCCATTGTCAAAACTGCAATAACTGTTCGGTGCGTACCACTGCCATCTTTGTAGATTTTAGCTCTTTTATTTCCCCAGATGCATTTCCTTAATCTCCAACTGCTGTCCTGGTGAATGTATTCTGAACAGAATTTAAACAAGTAAATATTTGTACATCATGATATAGCATTTACATAAATAATTGTTATGAAAATGTCTCTCATAGGTATAGTAGCATATTAACTGCCAAGCCACTTGACAAATCAAGAGGTATATTTACAGTTAGGGCAACACGTATGAATAAGCAATAAACAAATCATAAGAATACGAGGCGTATGCAAAGTATGACTGAAAGTGAATGGTTAGCTGATACAAGTTATTTAAAGGTTTTCAGCTGTACACATAACTGAAGGTCTAAGTTTACTGAATGTGTACGCCTGTCAGAAAATAAATTACTCCTGCAGGCACAATTACAGCAGTGTATGTAGCTTGCTATCTTTGGGCACAGTGCTCAGTACCACTTTCCTTTCTGCTCCCTTTGGTGCAAAATCAGCTGCCCAAAATGCTGAAAACCAGTGCAACTGAGATTCCAACAGTTACTATCCCCATGAGCCTCTAATGCCACCTCTCCAGTAAAGGGGCAATAAAAATAAAGTAGAGCGAAGTCCTTTATCTGCACTTCTCACTTCTCAGATCGGGATGCACACAGAAGCCGATGTACTGGGGTGTCAGCCAGGGTCTGTGAGGTAAGTAGTGAGCCAGCTAAACAATGGCCCCAGCGCTGGGGAATGCAACTAGACCAGACAGTTGTCTGTAGCACTGTCATACAGTATTAGAGCAATTTGCATCTGCCATCAGAGCAACCTCCTTGAACCAGTGCTATGCTTCCTGTTCTTCCTTTAATCCCCAGAGACAGTCGACATCCTAATGCTATGCATTTTAAGGTCCTGCGTGTCTTTCAGCCCTTTCCACCTGTCCCCTGCTACACACACTTTGGAAAATGTTAACACTGAAGTGAAAGAATGTTCTTGTGTGCCTTGATAAGAAGTGAAACAGTTAACATCACCATTTGCTGTACTGACACTGAGCAGCTGAGCTGGCACTCTTGTGCTTTAAAATTCTTTTCCATGTTCAGAAATGCATATAGAATAGGGGTGAAAAAAAGCAGTTCAGCCTAGTAAAGAGTATCACCTATTTCTCAGACCAGTATCCTTGTCTTGCCTCCTTCTGCACTTGATAAAAAAATCTAACTGGCATCAAGTTTCAAAGATGGAAAACAAGGTCAGATTCTGACAGTAGCTAACATGATACTCCTAAGAAAAAAAACACACTGAAGGGGACAAATCCGGCACCTACAGCTTCTGCTGCTCATGTTTTGTGGTCACACCCTGGCAGATTATAGATGTGCCTGGCCAAAACCCTGATTCCTAATGCATTAGTTCTACTTCAGTCAGGTTGCTAAAATGTTCAAATGATGTATAAATTCACCCCCAATCTCAAACCCTGAACAACCCTACACTCTTTTTCATAATAAAATTTTTACGTTTTCATGCAAGTTTCCATCCTCCATAACTTAAAATAGCTTAAAATGTCATTCTTTGAGGCCCAACAGCA
>KL271409.1:26512-41830 GCA_000699545.1 Podiceps cristatus | reverse complement strand
TGAAAAAACATCATTTAAATAGCAAGAAGCATCTCAAAATTGTTCTATATAAAATATGTGTTGGTTTATAATTCTGTATATGAATTCACCATGAGAAAACTACTTGGACACGCAAAGAGTTGCTCCCTTTAATCTATTTTTTTAATACCCTATTGGTTGGATCCCAATACCTTATTATTTTGTTATTTATTTACATTTTGAGTAAATATTGGTGATTTATCATTTGATCTTTCACTTCACTGAGTTCCTTTACAACTGTGAAATGAAAAAATGAGCAATAATATCCAAGATAAAGGTCTTTACCAGTTATAAAGATGAAAGCTGCACTAATATTTCTGCAAATTAATATAAACATATTCAACTAGAAGAAACACTGTTCCTTCCAGCCTGAACTCATTACACATGGTACAGTGGTGACATACATTAGCTTCTCCGTTAGGGAGTTAAGGGGATCAAGTTCCTGCAGGCCAGCACAAGTTGTCACTTCATATTCTTTCCCGTTGGACACAACCGTTTCTAGTTTCTCTGGGTGACACAACACAGTGCAAGCCCACAGGAAGTTAGCACTTGGCTTAAAACTCGGTGTGATGACATTTAATTAAAAAGGGCAGAAATGTGCAAAAAATGAGCAAGACTCACGCTTCTCTCCTGCCTGTCAGCACAGACACAACTCAATCTGGGAGGCTGTAGAACTTGTTCAAATGAAACACGCAACCCATAGACAACTGCCTTGAAATGAGAAATAAATTTCTTCCCCATTCTGCTGTTATGAGGGAATAGCAAGCTGTGGCCATTTTCATACAGGTTTATAATTAATTCATTAAAACTGCATGACCCTATTCTCTGAGGCTGCATAATCACCACGACATTTCATATAACACACAAAATATTGATGAAGCACAACACTGAGCCGCTACTTAACTTACGAGCCTCTGGATCAGTGTGGTCGTGTAAGATGATGCAATAAGTAAAACAGTTACTGCGAGTAAGCACTGGCACATTTGCAGTACTTTGTTTTGTAGGTGGCTTAACTCATACAATTCAATCTCAAAGAATACATAGATATGATTTCTTTAGATTGATATAAAGTTGTTCATTAATTTTAACTGCATGAAGCAACTCACGTAAAATGATTAACAGTAGAAGAAATATTCTTGTCTATCCAGAAATATATACTACCACTATAACATCAACATATTTTACATGTGGGCACTGGAAAATATACAACATGAAAACAAGATTCTTATATGCTTTCAGTGTCTCCGTTTATTCAAATATTCACTGCTGTAGTTTGCCACTGAAATACCTTCAGTGCTGCAGGTTTCAATACATCACCACACTGGCAAAGTGCAACTTAAATATCCTCTGACAAACTAACTATATGTTCATTTCCTCCCTTTAACCACTCCTGACACCAACCATGCCACGATCTGAGTGATGCGTTTTCTCCTTCAGCGGGCTGACACCTTATGCTAAAATCCAACCTTTATCACTTTTGGAGATTATATCAATTTTAAAAAGTGCTTACAATTAAGAAACTCCGTTATGCAAAATGCCATTATTTTGCTAACTTGCTCAGCAACACGCATGATTAAACACAGGCTTTTCTGTATCTTTTTACCAGCTTTTGAATCAACTTTAAGTGCTCATTCCTTTTCTTTTGGGATTCTTTATGTTCCATCTCAGGACGTGCCAAAGATTCAGCAACACCCCAGGAGGAAGGCCTTTGCTTCTTCAGCAATGGAGCCGGGACTATGGTGCAAATTCCTCCAGGACTATGGAGTAAATTCCTCCATGCAAGTTGCATCTTTTTTACTTCCCTTCCTCAAAAAACCCCCTTTCCAAACACTGTCACTATTTCTACTTTGTCTCACCTGAACACAATGCAGAGTAGTAAAAAAAAAACCCAACATCACAGAACCAGCCGCTCTTATTAAACACCGCTCTTGTTAAAGAGTTGCTCTTATTAAACTTGAGAATCCCCATGCTTTTCTGCTGGAAGGGAAAGAAGCGTATACCCAAACTGCCATATTGGAAAGATATAAATGGCATAAAGGACCTCAGGACACAGGGAATTTTGTTACTTTGCCATCTAGCTAAGTCATACCTTCTTGCCCAGCTTGGGAGTGATACGCTGAAACAAGTCTCACTTGTTAGATCTAGTTAACTACTTCTGGAGCATTTTGATACCATCTACTTTGGAAATGTTTAGTGACATGACTGAAAGAGAATGGCACAGCATTGTGCTCTGCTTAGAGAAGAATATTTTCTGCATTGCACAATCTGCTGAGTAAACGTTGCAAAATAGTCTCTAAATGAATTTGCGGTAGGAAGGAAACACCATTCACAAACAGAAAAAAGCTGAGGAATTCAGAACTCACTCAAGAGCATACAACTGAGATGAATATTGCAGGAAGAGGATGCACAATTAAGAAATCCCAGAGAAAGTGTGTAACACTTTCTTTCGTCACGTAGCCCACCACACGCTTAACCTTGGACCTCTGCCTGCCTGCTGCTGCCTTTTCGGGAATTCCGAATGAGGATGGCTGACAGCTCGCTGAGCTCCCCATCCCTTCTGCGGAACATGCACGGTGCAAATGAGAGCTGAAAACACTCTTTTTAAAAATGTATTTGTTGATACAAAATTTCCCCGTGCTTAAAGTTAGAGGCACATGTTGCAGTTAGGAGCGTAGGTTATGACTAACAATGAACAGCTGTCCAAACCAGCTTACATCAAAATGTTGGAACTTACCTTTACTTCAGTTTAGAATAACAGTTTTTAGGATTATTTTTTTTAATGCTTATGTAGTTTCTTGATTCAACTCTCTGTAGATCAAGTCTATCACTGGCAGTCTATATTTTATTTAATATTGTATTGTTCTATCTAGAAAACATAACTCCTTCAGCTAAAAGGAAAAGTTGTTATTTTATGATCTTTTATGTCCTGTGATAGAAACAATTATGCCCAGCTGAACACAAAAAGGCTCTTAATTAGCTTGTCCAGTGAGTCCTGTGGTGTAGGCAGGCTTTGTAAACTTGTTATAAGAATTAATTAGAAAAAAGCCTTGAAAACAAATTTAATTATATGGTTCCTGAAATGTCTACAGCAGGGCAATAACGCTGTCAGGAGAAAAAAGTGGTAGACTACTTTGACAAGACAGAACAAATAATCTCTACTTCAGACTTATTTGAAAATGGTCTATTGGTGAAAAATTTGTAAGTCATTAAAAACGCACAATAAAGAGAAAAGCAGGGCCATGTAGATGTGATCCTCTTTAAATTAAGGACTTCAGCTTTGTTTCTTTATTCTTACAAATCTTTTATTTTCTACACAGTTTGAAAAATCCCACGAAATATACTAGATGTGATGATTTAGGAGTCGTCAGTACTGAATTATTTCCTCAAAACAAACTTTACAGGTTTATGATATGGCCATATCTGTCATTTCCCATGGTAAGAGAGAGGAACTGATCTCCCAGCACTGTCTATTCATGCATCTCTTGGCCTTTCCAACAGAGATCTTCACAGATCAAACAGAAAGGTACTCAGATCCCACCAGGATTGCCGTTAGGGCAAGACAAAGTGTTAAAGTTAGGATTGATGAAAATATTTTGCCAGTTCATGCCAAGTTCTTTTGCTCAGATCAGGGAAACCTAAAAAATCCCCATACTGTAAAGCATTTTGAAGTTTAACTTTAAAAAAAAAATCATTATTAAACACACTTATTTTTAAGTGTCTCTGATATACTAAAATGATACTATTTTAACCACTTTCAATGTTTTAATTTTTCCAACGACAGATTCATTATTGATGTAGTATCAATATCTGGCACCTCTCTAGCCCAGCTGTACCTGTCTATGGCAACTGCTGCAGAGTTTCTGCATGCAGGCTGCTTAATATATAAAGAATAGAATGCTTATGTGCTGATTATTTTCATTAAAAAGGAAATCTAGTTTACAAGAACTTCCAGGAAGATCCTTTTCCAATGCTGCTTCCATGAATTCAGCCTTAGCACCACCACAAAATTCTGCAATCAGCTTTTAAAATACACATACAGATTAGAGATTAGGGACTAACATCTGCTTGGAATGGATCTCATGGATGATTTTGCTGTTAAAAAAATTGAAGTCAGAGCCAAGAAAACTACTACATGTAAGCAGCAGTTAATTTATGTAGTGTCTCACTGAAGCACAGTGTTTCGTAGCATTTTGAACAATGGCTTTAGCCCCTGACAGCTAAAATGCTTGAAACATTGATGGTAAAATAGTTAAGTAAATTTATAAAATACTACTAAAGAGATTTAGAACTTGTAAGGATGACTGTACATATCTAAAGAAATACAGAGTCCATTTATATACTGCATTATTAATCTTGTGTCAATTTGTTTCCTTTAAGAAAATAAAATAGCATATAAGTTATGTATTATCACCTTCGTTTTAGTCTTGTATTTCAGCTGTATCTTGCATGCATTGGATTTATTTTGACATTATAAAAAAGACTAACTAGAAATTGAACAACAAATAAAAGTCTAAGTTAAAACCAATTTGATCACAGTTCCCAAGCTTTTGGAAGTATTACTTGCACATACTGTAAATAATGTAATTTATAATGACAATATACAACAGAAATTTCCATCATTCAATCCAAAATACCCTGGTATGCTTCAATTTCTTATAAGGAATTATAACCATGATTTAATAGTTTGTAGGAGACACGCACAATACAGATCTAAGTAGGTTATGCATTTTATTTTTATTTACAATATTTGAGGAAAACACTACTTGAAACTATAATTACAGTAGCATTGTAGGTTGCATAGTGATGGTTCTTAAAGAAACAATACCATTGCTGAAACAAGGTAAATTTGATGTTATAGTTTGGTAGCCTTCAACTGCTTCCCATTGTTGTAAGCGAAAAAGGAATCCAAACAGAGAAATATTTTCCCAAACATGTAGTATACGTTCTAAAGAAATACAGTACTCAGACACACTTACGATTTTATGGAAAAAAAAAGAACATGTGTTGCACAGATGTGTGCTGAATGTGAATGTCTTTCTGGCTAATAAGTATTTCACTTTTAGGCAGCTGGAGAGAAAAATATTTCTTTCCTGTTCTTGTTAAATAAGCAGCCTGGTAATAAGGACACAGAAACACAAGAGATGCCATCAGCTTCCAGCCCAGATCTCAAGGTGATTAGGATCTACTTTTATAATGGCTTAGAACTTCATTTCTTCTGTGTACTACAAATTTCAAATGAAGCCCAGTGAGAGACTGAATGAAGACTAAAGACAGAATGAAATGCTCAAGATGAGGATTACAAGTCCAGTATTTTTTTGTTGTTGTTTTTCTTTTGAACTTTTGAGAAACATGGAGGTCTGAGTAATTAAAGGAAGTGGCCTACCTCGACAGTTACTGACTCCCCGCTGAAAGGCTGGTTTTGCTGGTTATGACACACTGCAATCCACAGTCCAATATATTAAGGAAATCAAGACTTCTTTTATCACTACTGTGTCTTAAAGTGGGAGCTGCTGTAGCTCTTAATTTCTGTTCAGCTGGATAACCTGTCCTGATTGCTTACACTAGCTCTGGCCAAGCGGAAGCATAGGAAAAAACGTGATGCAGACTGTAGCAAGTACCCCGATAGCCCCAAATCGGCCCATCAAAAACAAATACATAAAACCTAAATTTGAATTCTACTTTTTGATGCTAATCCTTGATGAATGACGACTTAATTCCAAATCAAAGTTGATCGCCAGATGAAAAAAAAAATACATGCTTGCCAAATGAAGAAAAATTCTAATAAGAACAGTCAGGGAACAAAAAGTATTTTTCTTTTAAATCACATTTAAGATGTCGTTTCTTTTCCTGGGACCTTCCTCTGCTGACTTCAGTTCTTTCCAGCAACTGAGTCTCCGAGCATGGGGTTTTTTAGTTTCTAAAAGCAGAGACTTCTCTTGCCAGGTTGGCTTTTCAAATCCTTGCAGCTTTATTTCAAACAAATCCTTAGTTTCTTAAATATATATTAGTGCTGTGAGAACTCTTTCTGTCACAAAGACAGAATTATATGGCTACATTTATAAATCACAACAGTGGGTGACAGATTCAGCTAGCTGACTGTAGCCAAAACGTTACATTTTGTCATTTCCTTAGCCCAAGGATCATATAAACTTTTTTTTCTCCTCAGAAATGGTGATTATTTGAAGTGTTCGTTTCCAATAACCTTTTAAGGGAAAAAACATCGAGCATGTTGTGCCTAAGTGTTAATTCCCACAAATCAAATCAGAAGATCAGCATTCAGATTAGGTTCAGGCTGTAGAAGGGAGCCTGAAAATATGCATAGTTTACAGAAGGTTAACACACACTTCAGATAATCCATAAAACTGATACATTACTTAAAGTCAAAATATCTTGTGGACTCATTCAAAACCAATAATTAAATCTGTGGGTTTTTTCTCTTTTGTTTTGGGAGGTGGGTTGTTTTGTGTGGAGATTTTGCTTGTTTGTTTTAAAAAGAGGCACCTTTCATTTTGACAGAGCATTTCGAAATAAACCTTGTGAAAAACAAATGCTAATGTGACTATTTTCTTCACCAGGAAGGCAGTGAGTTACTGGCACAGGCTGCCCAGAGAAGCCGTGGCTGCCCCATCCCTGGCAGTGCTCAAGGCCAGGCTGGACGGGGCTCTGAGCAACCTGGTCTGGTGCAAGGTGTCCCTGCCCATAGCAGGGGGGCTGGAACTAAATGATCTTTAAAGGTCCCTTCCAACCCAAACCATTTTAAGATTCTATAACAGATAACACAGTACGGGAAAGGTACTGACATGCTGGTGAAAAGTAGTATTATATGAATGCTTCAGATTAAATTAACTAAATGTCTCTATATAAACACAGAATTCTGATGGATTAAAACTGCAGTTCAAGAAAATAATACAGATTTGGAAGTATTTTTCTCCTTTCCCAACCAAGAGGACAGCAAATATACCATAGAAGAAATCAAAAAGGCTATAAATGCTGCAAATACAATTATAATGAAACTTCAAGTAGTCCCATTATTAGGGTAAATGAACTAGAGAAAGATGCTGATATTGAATTTTTAGATTTGCATTTTATATGTGTTCTTCAAGGAGCAGCCAGGTCACAGAGCCATAGGAAGAGAAGCTTCTGGTTAAGGCTCAGGACTTAATTAAAAATGTGTAGAAAAGGCACAGTACTACAGTAATCAAAATATCCTCAAATTCAGCCTCATTGTGGGTGCAACACCCTTCCCAAGTAAGGAGAACGGTATGTTTTCCTCTCCAAAGGAAAGATACGTGAAAACATTGAAATTTGCTGGAAAGAAACCAAGGGATCAAATTTTTGCAAGACGGTTGGTACAACTGAAAGGCACTGTACTGGAAGTTTGGAATAAATGCATGCAGGTGAGACTTGAGAAAGGCCAAAATAAAACCAGCAGGATTCTTTTGTTCACATAGCTGCAAATCCTTTTTACTTTACTGATGATTTGAGCTGTATGAAAGTTTGCTCAGTAGAGCAAAATAAGTGCAAATCTAAATGCTAAAGGATTAAAGAGAAAACTTAGAAAACTCAAAAAATAAAAAGAAAATAAATAAGAATTTAAAGACATGATTATCTATTTTGTGATGAAGCAGTAAGTCAGTACTAGGTGCAAAGAATAAAATTAAGGCAAAATTTTATCACTAGTTTTTTTTTTTTAAAAAAAAAAAAAAGAACACACACAACCCTGACCTCGATAGGACTGAATTACTGTAAATCTCCAGGAAAGTTTTTATTCCTTACTATAAAATTCAAACATCTATTTATGCATATCCAGTCTTAAGTTGCTGTTATAAGTATGAAAGACCCTAGTGACACTAAAAATAGATAAGACCATCCAATAAAGCAAGTGGCATAAGCAACGTGGTGTTGTGGCTTATCTGTTCAAACTGCAAAAGGCAAATACTTTGGAGTCAGACAATTTCTGTTAACACAACTGAAAGCTCAAAATTTTCTATTCAAAGAGAAGATCTACCCAAAACTTTGAATTAAGTACACACAAAGCCTGGAAATTTCACCAATACTGAAACAGTGGTCCAGCAATTTAGTGAACAATCTTATCTCTCTACCCTTATGCACTGCAAAACCCAGTACATTAAAGTTGCCTTTATTCAGGAAGAAAAAAAAAACTGCCAAAAAGAGGCAAATAGTGCGTCCCTAGCAGAAATGTGGAACGGTGAAAAATTAACACTAATCCAAGCATAAAATACCCACACAATGGCAGACGTCACTTCTTCCCCTTTCCGCTTTCATCACCATCGGCAAGCCGGGAGCCAGAGAGAACCTGCCAGTCCCGGCACAGCAGCAGCAACGTAACCTCTCTGAGCACAAATCCAAGCACCTCACCTGAGCAGCGGCAAGGACACCTACACAAAGCTTCCTCCGTGTTAACTGCGTGAACGCTGCCTGTAGATTAGTAACGGCTTCTGGTTGCTCCTTTGCACCGTGAGTATCTGTTACTACCACCACCAAGAAAAGAACCATTTCAGAGGAACCAGGCATCTCTGATGGCCCTGGGAGCCCTGCACCTTCCCCTCCTCTCTGGGTAGGAAGAGAAGAAGGGGACACAGTAGGCTTTTTCACTTCTCCCTCTTAATTTCAATTTACCTTAGTAATATTTCAGGATTATTGCAAAAAGTTAGTTTAGTTTATAAGCCTTTCTTACAATAAAAGACTCTGGCCTACCTAAGAGTTAAAAGAACATAATTTTTTTATCGTGCATATAATTTTTTTATTGTGCATTATTCTATCATAACAAAAAAGTGGGACTAATGTACACAGTCTAATAGTGAAAACAGGACCTCAGAACGCATGCAGTAAGCTCACAGCCATGAGCCCTTCACAGCTTTCACTCTGATGAAAACAGCTCTGCATTTAGAACTTGCAAACCCCTCTTCTCCCTGACAGACACAAGCTCATTCAGCAACCTAAGTTAGTACAGGGTATATCACCTTTTGCAATATGTGTTATACCTCAAACAGTTGAGTGCTGAAAAGCACCCCGGGACAAACGGAAGAGGAGTACGTACCACTCGTACAACTCCATCATTTCCCATTTCTTTAGGGAAACAAACAAAGTCATTATTCTCCTGAAGCTGTCTAGAGTGTTTAGGACTGCACAATGGAGTTATGAATAATTTCTTTGGAAGATGGATTAATTTCTTCCAGCACTGACTGAAAGTGAAGCAGTTAACTTTGGACTGATATAGATGAGGACTAAGGATCAATTCTGTTTTGCCAAGTCTGTCTTCTACTAATCACCAGAAGAGGTTTGTTAAAAAAAAAAAAATCTGGTAGCAATGGAATCTTAAACTATGATTTTCTAGTCATGGATTCAGAGGTATTTATGATTCATGAACAGTTGCACGAGGAATGAAGATGTTACCACATTGCAGACTTTCTGTAGAGTTGTTTTCACTTGGATCTCCACTACTTAGGTAGAATATAAATTCGCTTCAGAAAAGGTCAGAAAGGAATACAAAACAACTTGGATCTTGCAACCAGTTTCACAATATTGAAAGAAATTAATGACAATTTCCATCTAGCTTGCACTGCATTTGGGGGAAATGTATGGAGCAATTAGAAATTTGACAAAAGGCAGAAGGGAAAAAGAATGGGAAATAAACCCAGAGAACTAAATGAAAATTAAAAAAAAAAAAAAGAACTGACAGCAAAACAAAGTGAAGACATTTAGTTTGGCTTGGTGTGGAAAACTTAGACCAATTTGAAAAGTGACAGAATAGTGAAGCTCTAGCCTTGGGGCATTAGAGAAAATTTCAAAGATTAAGTTGTTTTCTTCGTACCGGATTCTCACACGGAGTTTGCAGCACTGGGCACTTGACTACAGAAGACCCGCTCGTGCGGAGCCTGCGGCTGCTGGCTGCTCCCCCCCACCCCCCCCCCCGCTGCAGCCGCTTCTTGCGGCCGTTTCACTGTAAGCGTTTATGGAGCAAGTGCTTTGTACTGGCGAGTGTCTGCGCCGCCTGAGCATGACGTGGTGTCCAATAATTCCAGACATTGGGGTTACAGCCAATAGGCTAGGTATACAATTTCTTCATTTACACTAAGGTTTATGGCATGAATCATAGCACTGCATTCACCACTGTGAAGAAAACACTTTAGCAAATATCAAGCACACTAAAGGCCTGTTGACCTAGCCAGCTTTGCCTTCTACCACAAAAAAAAAAAAAAATAGAGCAATTTTGCATTTTCCCTTATGAGCTTCTTCAAGCTAGTTCTCTAAATAATGATTATATCAAAAGCCTAATTTTAGGAAATCTCTGAAGGCAAGAAATTTTTGAACTTTACTGTACCATATCAGTAAGATTAATTTCCTACTATTGGTCTTCTAGGAACTGTTTTTAATAATGCTAAACTGACAAATTAAATGCTACTAAAACCTAAAAATGTTCATTATATTCCTGAAAAAATTATGGTAATAAAGATGATTTAATGAATATGGCCTAAAAGCACTTGAATAGAGCCTGGTCATTTCCCTTTTGAGAAGTGTGTTTTTCCTAAGCTTTTGCAATAGAGCAATTAAATATGCATGGAAAATGAAAGAAAAAAAAAAATCAAATAACAGCAGTTAAATAATTCTGGAAAGAATAATTAAAAAGTAGGGCTTGTTTTCTGAGATTGCATACTGAAAATTATGGGAAAAGTCTCTGCCACGTTCATACCCTCATAACAATTCTGACTAAAGACAGACAATAAGAAAGGCGCATACCACGCAGTTTCTTTTCTGCTACTACCTCGGCATATTATACCCAGAGAAAAGCATACAATTCACTCTATTTATTCATGAAGATACTCAGCCAGATGAGAAAATAATTCATATCTGAATGTAGGTAGGGAGGTTTAAGTGTTTGCTTGGGGGACAGGGAAAAGTGAAGAATAGGGAAGGGTAAGATGAATTAGAGGACTTAGAATAAATTTTAAAGATGCTATATTTTAACCCTTTATGCTGTACTTTGGATAAGACTTCATTGAATATTCCTGGCCACGTACTGTCCACACTGCCAGCAGCTGGTAGCTGATTGAAATTAGTAGCTACTCCCTTGTTTTTCCCTCCGAGACAGAATTTGGCCTGCGATGGTCAGCCACGGCTCTGCGGGTGACGAAGGTCCCTTTCTTTGTGCTCTTTTGCTCTGAGCCTGCCGCAGGCGGTTCCGATAGCCGGCCCTCCGCTACGGCTGCCCTTCTCCTTGGTGCAGCACGATTCTGGCTGCTGATAGAAGCTTCTCAGAGTGAGAATCCTGCACTGTTCTGGCTACTGCTTTACAAACCATTCTTTTGGTTTGATTGTTCGGGGGGGGGAGTTTAATTTTGTCAGGAAGGATTGCTTACCTAGATATTAACACTAGAAGTTAATAATGTACTTGGGGTTGGAGGAGGGAGAAAAATACAGATTTGCAAAATGTACTACTTAATTGAAAATGAGTCCTGTGTAATTTTGGGATAAAACATATATTGAATCAGAGGAAGTTCTATAATCCTAAAGCATAAACATCTTTAAATAAGTTAGAGTTGAACTTTACAAAATCAACCTACTGTTTTGCTTTATTAAAAGCATATAACCAAGTTCTGCACGTCTTCATGTGACTTTTGGTAAAGTTATGTATCACACCCAAATCAATATTCATCTAGCTGTGGAGAAAACCTGTATTTTGTTAAGGGATGATAGATTTTTGTTAGTTATTGGGAAAGAGATCCAAATGATTTAACATGATGGAAGCTGCATAAACTTTAATCAACACATATTAGCTGGGAAATAAAAATCCGTGATTGACTACACTGATTGTAGTACCTCTGGTGTTGGAAATTCTGTCCCTCAGGTGAGTCTAATATCTGTTAGGAAATTTTATGAGCTTGCGTGCTGCAGGAGTGTGTACAGGATAATGTCCCGAGAACTGTCCCTATCATAGCATATTTAATTTCATTCTATTCTATGAACTTGCACAGCTGCAAGACAACAGAAAAATATACATTTATTGCAGCTGCACTTAAGTAACTTAATAAAAGAATATTTAAAGTATTTTGTAAATTTACTTTGTTATATACAAAAGTAACACCCATTCTCCTGCCTGAAACCAGATACACTTAAGTGGGCAGGATGTCATATTTGGTCAGAAAGTAGTTTATTTTTCCATTAACATAATGCTGCCTTTGAACTTCAGGGCTACTGAGTTGTGATGGCTGAGCCAGAGGAAACTGGTTAATCTAATAGAACTGGGGAAAAAAAAAAGCTTGTGATGGGATCCTGCCCTCACTGAATTCAGTACACAAAAATCCCAGCTAGACCAGCCTTCTCCTCTGGGCTTACAGTGTTACGTTTTCTTCCAATGAACTGAGTCTAGACATGCACTTCTATTCTGGGCTATCACTGAAAGAAAGGTAAAAAAGGCAAATTTGTTCCCCACCATATACAATATCACTTTGCTGTACTTGCATATCAAGCTCAATGAATTATTCTCAAACAGTTAATGAAATGTATTAAATCATGTGGACTCTGATTTCCGTTAAGATCACTGTTGGGGGAATAGAAGACAACTGTCACAGATCGGTATATCCCTGACAGAATAGTATAATGAAAAAAAAAATATCAAAGGGCACTGAGTAGATCAGATATTAGATCCATTGCACATAAAATCCTAGATGCAGCAACTCCTCTCATCATAGTTTGATCATGACTTCAGCTCTGAAGAATGAGATGCTCGAGACTGTGCATGAGAAATCACTTTCATCTATACTTTCTACTAATTTTTGTATGCAAATAGTGTTTTTTGATCTTTAAAAAAAGAACATCTTTATACATATATTCAAGGAAGAATTTAAGGAAGATACCTATGAAAGGATGAAAAATTATCTTCATCAATCTGCCAGAGAAGGGAAATTGAAATTGTTACTGCTTAAAATTTTATGCCGGTTTTATTAGACTCCATAGAAGCTCCTCAATAAAAGATTACTTTCCAGTGACAATGGCTGGAGATACAATCCAGAAGGTGAAGATATCACTCAGATCTTATTGGCATTTTACATATTTAGGCCATCTTTTGCTATTTTGTTACTGAGTCATATAGCAGTCTATGCATAAATAAGCAGTTTTGGAAAGCAAAGCTATACTCTCTCTATAGTCGCTGAAGGGTATGTTACGCTAGGGGGATTCAGAAGAATAGAACTATGGTCAATCTCTATTTGCTTCATAACATTTGAGCAGCATGAAGTGAATATATATCCCCAATCAGGCAGCTATTTAAATGCAATTTCTAATACTATGTTATTATAACCTCTTTCAAACACCTAATAAAACAGTGATTATATTCCTAATCGTATCCTTAGTGATACCACATTTCCAATGTATAGACACTTAAGCGTGGTTAAGACCACTGATAGAATTGTGCACTGCCTTTAAAATCCTTGCAGTATCCTTTGATTACAAATCACTTTCTAATACCCAGATTAAATTATTCCTTTCTTCGCATTCGTTCAATGACTATGATTTATCAATACAAACAGAAAAATGTTTATTTCAAATTTGTCTCTATGATCTCCATTGTCCAATTAACAAAAGAAATCATTTCATTAAATCTTTGTTCCCTGGAATTTTCCATGAATTTAGCCTATAAAGATTTAGTCCTTCTGACACTTAAAATCTTGATGTATTTTTGAGGAGAACATTTACTACATTTCAGATGGACAATGGCTAATGTGAGCATCGTCTACATACAATAGTATTCATGGATATGAACTTGGTTCTCTAATTTGTGTACCTCTCCCATCTGCCTGCCTCCACTTGTGGGTTTTTTATTTTCCCCAAACAGAAAAAATTGTAATTATTTAACTACACCTTTTATTGTTTTACTGAGTCAATCCAATATTTCACCTTTTGACATCTTACCATGTCATCCTTTAAAAATACTTAATAAGCTTGCTCTTTACTGGCTTTTGGACACCTAACAACTCATTTAGTCAAAGCCTAATTTGCTGCAGTTTGTTGAGGTCCATGGGAACAACATATTTTGTTAAAGCTAATGAAGTACCCATCTGTTTTCTACTTCAAGAATAGTTTCTGTTTCTTAGCTAGATAGTCTGAAGGTTTAAGAAAAAATAAATAAACAAGGACCAGTTTAACGTATTGATTGTATAATTGCTGAATTTTTACAGGGTTTTTAATTTTGCCAGAGAAGAGACACAATAGTTAAGAATAAACTTAGATATTTCAGAGACATTCAGGCCTCATGCAGGGACCTATGTAAATTAAAAAGTTCACTTCTCAAAAATAAATAAATTGAGCTGGCTCAGCAGATTTCTATTATGCTATTCTGTTCTAATTTAACAGACTTCCGGTGGTCAGTGTAGCCTATACTTCAGAATTCAAAGAGGTAGAACAAGTTCCTTTAGTTTACCAGAAATTTTTTCTACAGACATGATCCCCCATCTACTGATGTCCATGAAAACACAGAGACTAAAATGACTAGAACAAAACACAGTAGAAAATAAAAGATTCTGACATTTAATTCTATGTTTAGCTATCCCCATGTAAAAGCATACATCCTTAATATATTACCTGTGTATTAATAATGAATTTTCTTTAAACTCATGGGCTTTTTTAGAAGATTTCAGTGAACAATTTTAGAGGATGATTACTTTGACAGGGAAAAAAATTCTTTATCTCTGCTGACAAAGGTTAACTTTTGCAAGTTATTGATCAAATTCTTCAACTTTGTTTACACTGTTCAAAGAAAAAGTAGTAGTCCATCAAACTTCTAGCCACAGCTATATGTAAGGAAAGAAAATATACTGTTTTAAAATCCAGAAACATTTTGAAGGAAAGCATATTTCTCAGTGGCCATGCCTAAAACTGGATTATATTTTCATTAGGTAGATTAGTTTCTCAAAATTGAATCATTTTGAATTTTAATGTTTAATGTGTGAAATAAGTGTGAACATTGCACCGTGATTTTGATATTCCACTTCTGTTCCTCCTTTAACATAAGGTAGTGACTGGATGTCACTCTCAGAAACAGAGAAAAAAATCCAGAGAAACCACTGGGGTTTTCAATGTATCAGGTATTCATAGCAAAACCAGGTAAGTGACAGGTTAAAGAGGCAGGGTTGGAAACATTAGAATATGTTAGCACTTTCTCCACTCTCAGAAACAGAAAAAAAATCCAGAGAAACCACTGGGGTTTTCAATGTATCAGGTATTCATAGCAAAGCCAGGTAAGTGACAGATTAAAGGGTTGGAAACATTAGAATACGTTAA
>KL271409.1:0-26479 GCA_000699545.1 Podiceps cristatus | reverse complement strand
CCCCAGGTACATCCCCTTCTGTGACCTCATGAATAGAAAAGTCAGGCCGCTCCAGCATTCGCTAGCTAGGTACAGCAGTACAGCATTTAGATTTAGTTTTCTCTTATCAGAATCAGACTAAATAATTACTTCTGTGTGTAGTTCTGGTTGTAGGGAGTTTGGTCTCTGCAAGCTGTTTGATTTAACTGCCTATGCACTACAGTCCTGTTGAGATGTTTTACAAAGCCTGTCATATCCCATTTATACTGTACATTCACTGATGTAAAAGCCCCAGTTTGGGAATGAAGAATTTACTTTTAACTAGTATTCATGTAAATAATTATTTTTTTTTCTGGAGATGAAACACCAAGAGGAAGAATGGAAGGGTTTGTGGGATTCATGAGTACTAAGATGAAGGGAAACAATTGGTCCAGCTATTCTTCAGAATAGAATCCTAGAAGTCCCTAATAAATGCTTACTCTTTATTATTTCTTATTCAAGATACTATTGTACAAGGAACTAACTACACGCTTTACTTTGTAAGCTAAAGAGGTTCCAGTACAGACACTGATTAACAGAGAGCTAGTCTGAGAAAAAATCCTGATGTGGAAGAAAACGGACATTACACTGATATTAGGTTATTTTGCCAGAATCCTCAACTTCAGTGTATATATTTATATAGCCAGATAGACTCCTAAATTAAATATTCAGTATCTAATCTGAGATCTGCATATGCATGCTGGAAAAACCACCTAAACGTCCTGGAAGCACGTGCCTTAAAAATATTAGATTTTTTTAAAATAGAATGAATTTTGAGCAAAAAGGAAATTTCTGTAGAGAGTTCAACAGCTCTCTAGCTCTAGTATTATTTAGCAAAGGTGTAAATATCTACAACCAATAACAAATGCTTTGTAAAAGCAGCAGCTGGAGGAACATAAAAGAACTATACAAGCCATTCCTCTCTAGCACTCCACTGAGAAGAGAAAAACTTACTTAACAGAGTAGGAAAATGCTTAGAGGTTTCTGACCCTCAATAGCGTTGGAAGGATTCAGATTCAGAACTGAGTAGTGAACATTTGTGCAGACGTTTTTAACGGATCCTATTTGTTTGTCAGTGAAAGAATTCATCAATACCACATCATCACCAAAACAATACTCAGCATCACGAATTGTGAAAGCAATTCTAGTGTGCATCTATATGCATAGATTTGAAAGACATTGCTAAAAAAGAAGCTTGTTTTATATGACAGATAGGGACAGATAAATATACTATGCATCCATGTGTAGTGTAAATGTAGCTAACTTGGAGAGATTTTTAAATAGGTACTTTTAAAATTTAGCATCATCTGACCTGCAAAGCTTATTAAAAGGTCAGAATTAATGAATGCCTGACAATAAGATCATGCAAATTATGTGAAACAGTCATCTTGCCAGTTTTAATAGCAGATGACCATCATTATTCTAGAAAAATAATCAAGTATTCAAATATACCTTATTGACAGATAGAATGGGTTGCTCAGTTGTGCATCAGGGCAATGAATAAACAAAAAAGAAAAAGAAATAAAGTGAGTAGATATCTGGCATCAAAAGAATGGCTCTGTGGGATACAAACAAGTAAAACACAGGGATGAAATGAATTGGAACTGAATCTATTTGCATTACGGATTGAACATGATGTGCTCAGTAGGAAAGCAAGCAACACTTCACTGAACAATAGCAAAATACATTGAATATCCCAGCAATGTTTTTATGTTCCAGAAATGAGCTTTCGCTGTTCTTAACACTTCAGCCATACTTTTTTCCACCAAAACTTGTAAAAAAAAAAAAAAAAAATCCTGGTTTGCAACTCTATTTTCGAATTATGCGATAGTTCTAAATATGCCCAAGTGCTATAAGAGAATTGACAGTTCTTACAGCTTTTCAACTAAAGATTTGCTTTGAAATTTTTTAAACAAAAGGCCCAGTATTGTGCTCTGACTTTCTGTAATAAATCTCCTAGTTTCAAAGTCTATGCACATGGAGAATCTATTCACACTTTTGTAGGAATAAACACTTAAGATGAAGGCTAAAACGATCCAGTTTGTTTAAATGCCACGCCATTTTCACAGAGTTAGAAGAATGGAAAAAATAATGTTTTATCTTAAAAATGAACCATAATTTATAATTAACATAGCACACTGAAAAAAAGAGATGAAAAATTCCTATTTGTTTGGAAAATGTCATGGCATGTTCTATTTAAGGTGTATCTTCTGTTCTGGTCTCTTCCTTCTGTATTACTCCTAACACAAGATGTGCTCAGCTTACTAGTAATTGGAAATTTAAACCCATCTGTGAGACTGAAGTTGGTGGAAATTTAACCCTAAATTCAACAACAACAAAACCACCCCCAAAACAAAACAGACAAAAACCCCCAAACCCAAAAAAAACCCACAAAAAAAACAAACAAAAAACACAGAAAATACTTAAAACCTGTGTTAATAATTCATAAACCAGATTAGAGTCTAGATACCTCTTCCCTGGATATTAGATATTTTGCTGCTCTTCCTGTCAAGAGGTATGATGCTGTTAATGCTTACGTGAGAGCTTTGCCTTTCCTCAAAAGATACACAGAAGACATACCTTTCATCTTCCACCCTGAAAATGAGATTTATGTAGAACCTAAATGCTATATAGACTTTCGATTGCCATAAAAGAAATTTCACTGAAGGAAAACTGTCAAATTTGTTTACATACTTACCAGAAAAAACTAAATCTGAAGAAATGAACTCTCCCCTGATATTCTGAGTATTTCACGTATTTGACATCATTCCTGGTACAGCACCACCTACCTCATTTGGCATTTATAAATGTGAGAAAATGTACAAAAGGAATCATCCTAATTTTGAGTACAAGACGGTAACATGAATGAATAAAATCCAGAGTCCTTTATGTACTGTAATGGTCTACCTATATGACTATAATATTTTTAATGATTTTCATTAATGTTTAAAAGATCACAATCCTTTGTTACCTTCCAGCTCTTACATATTTTTAAACAGTATCTTTGATACTTAAAGTGTCCTTTTGAAAAAAAAAAAAAAAATGCTACTTATGAACATGATTAAGGAGAATTTGGGATCTGGCTCTCAATCCCATATTTGGAAGAAATCTGTTTCTTTTATCATAAGGTAATTTTTAACACAGTTTAATGCTCACTGTCATATTTCTATCCCTCCAATTCCCATTTAAAGAACTAAAAGAAGGGGCTTTATATACACAACTGTTCCTTTTCTCCATTAAGACTTCTTTTGTACACACAAATCTGAAATGTAGGAGCAAAACTGTAGTGAGCTCTTCAAGCAATAATGAAATAACCCCTTCACAATTTTAATATTTATCCTATATCATACTATCATTTTATGGCTATATTTCTTTTAAAGTACATTTTTAGATAATGATAATACTGTGAAGCTGGATACACTGATATGGCAAAAGGAATAAACCTTCTAGTAGCCTGCAGTAAATATGAAATAATATTTAAGTAACAGTATCAGTCTCACAACTATTCAAAGCAAGCAGAGGCTTGAATTATTCTTAGCCCAGTATAAACTTAAGTATAATATTCTGTAGTTTTTTAAATACTATGTATAGAGAGACATTTCCTGTTGTAGGCCTAGGACATAAAGAATTTCACATACAGAAGAAGAGAGACAAGTGGAATTTACACTAGTTCAAGTAAAGTAACAAAGGCCTGAAAAAAAGTTTGTTGATTTATTCTCTCGGAAGTCTAAAGATTGCGTAGTTTAATATGGTTTATCCAGTAGAATAATAGTGTTTTTATTTTTACATATATTTTTAGATAATGAAAACACTCATATTTCCCCTCAAATTAATGGGAGAGTTTAACAGGAGAATTTTCTTTGCTTCAAAGGATGTGATACCAGAGTTATGCTTTTGAATAACTTGTTTGAAAGTTCAAAAATATTTTAAACAAACATCTAATACATTCACTAAGATTACTACCAAAATCAACAGAATTATTTTCTCATAGGATGATCTTGCAGGATTTTCCCCATGAAGTTCTTTATGATTGTTCCTAAAGTTAATATGGGTAATTGTGGCCCTGATTTCTGTTTAAATTATTATTTTAAAGCACCACCTAGTTTTCTAAGAAAGAAAAACTAGACTTTTTGACATAGGGAATCTACCTGATATTGTTATTTTCTACTGTTTACTCATCTATTTTAAACTTCAGGAGCTGAACTTTTAAACTGACATAAATTGCTGTCACAACCATTTATGCCATTTGAGGATCCTACACTCTATACCAGTTCCTTAACTCAGAGTAAACAGCGTAAATATTTATGACAAAGTGTTGAAATTAAGCCATATCGTTCTAGCTGTGTAAAGTCCATAGTTGTTACATTTTCTCACATAACCCTCTCTTAGCCTTGAGTCAGAATGAAGAAAATAGCAGGTAGTGTATTAGGTAATCTTATTTACAGGGCATTTGGGTTGGGTTGGTTTTGTTGTGGTTTGGTTTTTTGATTTTTTTTTTTTATTGTTTTAATTAAAATAGATGAAACGGTGATAATTTTAACAGTGTAAATTAGAAGAAATATTTCCATCAGGAGGCATTCTGTAGGCAGCATTGGTTTGGTCAGCCAGCACTAAGAAGGAAGAACAGTTTTACTGGTTCCAAGGTTTTTTTCTTTTGGTGAAAATGAGGTCTGTATTAACAAACAGTTTGCAGTTTAAGATTGCTGCTGATAATGAAGAAAAAAAATAACAGATACAGGGTTGGAAACTGTTAGTTAATAATGTAGATGGTAGCTATTATAGTATTCCAAGCAAATTTGTGATAAATGAGGTACAGTAAATCCTGACCACATTCCTGGATAGAAACAAGATTAGCTGATATTAAAAGAAATTTCTAAAATGCAGACAAATAATCAAAACCTCTAGTAAATTACAATCTCTCAAGAAAAATTAAAAAGTATAAATATAGATGATGTTATTAGGTAACTAATTTGTGACGACTTACAAGAGAAATCCCCAAGACTCAAAAAAACCCCCCAAAACACCCAGAAAAACCCAACCAAACAAAAAAAACCCCAAAAAACAAAGAATAAGCTATGGAAAGGCAACAATAGTGTCTAGGCTCTCACATCTTTGGATTTATTTTGTTTGCAGTCATTTTGAATAAGTACTTTCTGAAAAATAACTCCAGCGAGCAACTGGAGAACCTTCTGTCCAGTTACGGAAAACAAACAATTGAAAGACCTGACCATTTAATTTCCCTGCCCCCCTGCTTTTCATTACTTCTGTTGTTTTCTATCATCATCTTGTCTTTCGCTCTGTTATTATTTCCAATTTTCCACTCACCGTTTCCTCTGCTATTGCACGGACGGCCCCTGTCAGGACAGCGTTCCTGATCATCTCAAGAACCGACTGCACGTTCAGTACCAGAGGAAACCAAGTCTGGGCAGTCAGACCAGCCCGGGAGACCAGGGTTTTCACGGGAGCGGGCTGTGCCAAATCACCCGGGGCATCTGTGGCATTGCCTTAAAAACTACAGCAAGTCCAAAATTGCTTAGAACATGGAAAATTCATAGGCTTCACAGACATTCAAAGAACCAAAAATCAAAGTCAGAAAAATAGTGTATTTTACATGAAACTTGAATGGGAGAATGATGAAATCCTTAACGGACAAATAAAAGTTTAATTAAGTCAAATGCTGTTACAATGTGTGCCTAGATAAGGAAGAATTTGAACTTTTAGGAACCCTTAAGTTTAACAGACTTTTACTGTAATGCCCAGAAGACTTTGCCCCTCACCCACTGAAAATTAAATACTCTGTAATGAAGGCCGAGGCTTCTCTTGAGGGGGGGGCAGGGACAGGGAACAAACTGCTTAGGAAATTAAGAATCACTTGCCTCAGGTGCAATGCGATTTCACTGATTGCAAGTTGTATATAAAAATCTTACAAACAAAAATTAATCTCAAGAACACATATTTCAAAACAAAAATACTCCACTGATTTGCTGCTTCCTCAGAGAAAAAGACTGGAGTGTTATGACAACAGTTAACTAGAATTACATAACATATCCTGAAAGGTGCTCGGGTGCCCTGGTGGGAGGTGACATATGTGTATATTCTATTCCATCTGTCCATTATAAAATGCTCATGTAACTGGTCAAGACAGTATGAATGTTGAGACACAAATTACGTTTTAACAGTTACAGTTAATTAGGGAAAACATTACATTTGCTACTGCTTCCTGACAGGATGGTGAATGTCCCACTCGGGCATTACGTAGTTTACAATTCACCTTACAGTTCGTTATTCTCTGCCTGCAAAAGGACTACAGTTTCACAAGTGTTTACTTTAAAACTTGGATGCTCAGCTAAGAATTAAGTGGTCCATAAAGAGTTTAGAGAGCCTATTCACTATGTACTGATAGAAGATTTGACAGAAGAACAGCAAGCAGTAAGTATGTACTTCCTTCTCCCACCTTTCTGCACGCGAGTAGCAGGTTGCGTGGAAAAGGGAAGAGGAGGCTGCTGGAGGCAAGGCTGGCCCTCTCCTGCCTGGCACCAACGCATGCAGGAGGGGTGGTGTTTGCCACTGCTCCACAGAAGTGGCAGAAAACGACTTTGCTGAAGAATTGTGGAATAATGCAACTCTGAACACAGACAGTTGCCTGCTATCCTTTCGCACAGAGCTGGCAGGAAATCCATCATTTCGAATAACCATAGTTTTTATCCAGTTATATGTTTGGAAGACTATTCTGATGGAATTGTCCAACTATTTAGTAAAGTCAATTAAACTCCTTTTTAAAATGAGTAGTTCAAATCTGACATTTTCCAACGTCTCTTCCTGGTTTTGCAATGTAACTTCTCGTGCTGCAGCAGATATGCTGCAGCATATCCCAGAAGATTGGCTGGCCATGTCTGAACGTGTTACATTACAGAGTACCACTGAGTGTGAGGGATGGGATGGATACGCTCTTCAGAGCTGCTGAAGCATTAAGCACCTCAGGTCAAGTGCCCACGTGAATTTTAACCAAGGAGTAGAAATGCTAGTGAAAACTGCCTTCTTTTTAGAACAGCGCAATGCCTGAAAATATCCTTGTTTTCTGCTCTCTCGTTTAATTGTTGAGTGAATTATAATGCAGAACTTCAAAGCCCATCGTCATTAAGCATTCATTTACATGGCACTCTACCCAATGCACTTTTTACTGTACTCCCATATTGGACGGAAACAAAAAATTCTAGAAGTGCCCAAATTTTTTCAGTTGTCTGCAGTATGATGCCAGATTTGTTAGGTGTCACCTTGTTTCATTTATTGGTATTTACTGTCCTAAAGCTGTCAGCATCAATGCTCATTTTTCACCTGCTAGCTGCCAAGCTGCATTTCTAGAGTTGTTATGCAGCTACATTTCACCCACTCTGTTCTCTTCCCATCATTATTTGTAGCACCTTCTCTAAACACGAAATTTAACCTTCAAATGTCATGCAATTATCCACAAAAGGGTACCTAAAGAACTAAATGCAGGGTTCTTCACTCATCTCTCCAGACAGAGATTTGATTTAGTTTGACATGTCATGAAAATAATATCCAGGTACACACTGAAATTAACACGGAAAAGAAAATATTTACTCTGTTCCCTCAACCAGGCTACAGCAGTGAATGTTATTGTCAGTGTTATGTTGGTTTAGCCCCCTTTTTCCTCTTTCCTTAAAGAGAGTTGAACTTGCAATATTTCCAAAACAAACACTCAACCACCTACAGCCATAATATTTACTTGCTTAACACTTTAAAACATCAGCATGCCATGCTTAGAATACTCAAAGCAATTTAGAACATTAAACAATTACGGACATAACCACTGCCTTCAAGCAAAAAAAAAAAAAAATCAGTTAACAAGAATATAATTTCAGTGTATTCTGTTGCAAATTGTATTCAGAGATATAGAGGTGAGAAATACTAATGGAATTAAAATTTTGACTGCTACCTCTTTCATTGTGGTTTGAAATTCATCATGAACTAATAAACATTGGAAAAGACAGAGCACCCCAGGCCTTGAGTCTCATTCAAAACCAGACATGTCTTCTCTCCACTACGCTGCTGTACTGGTACATTGAGTAGTTGTAGGGTTGTAGCTACTGGTGACTGAAGGACGGAATAGAATAGATTTGCAGATAATATTTATTAGAACAACTGGCAGGCTGGTAAAAAGCAAACATTTCAGACAAACAATGCCTTTCTCAGGTTTGAAGTAAACTCAAGTAATCTTCCACAACTGAAGGAAGGTTTTTTGTTCCTTAATACTTATCTGCTTCTACTAAGATTATTTCCATGGGCAGCCCTTGAATTACCCATGTCTGACACATTGATAAATCTGCAAAGGTCAGAGCAACACTGGGCCCAGAGTAAGCCTATTTTCAAGGACTTCTTGTACACAGGAGCACAAAAAGTGCCAGACGACTTCATGTTTCCTTTGAGTGCATAAGAATAGGAAGAGAATGCCTTATCAACATTGGCAGACACAACCATTCATTAACTTTATTTCAGATTTAGAGAGATTGGGCCAGTTTGAACCCAGGGTCCGTCGACTGCATTGCTTCAGGAGTCTGCCACTGGTGCAGCTGGTGAATATCTATGAGAAGCGTTGCTGCAGAACCAAACCAAGACAAACAACGCGAGATGAAAATGCAGTTCAGAGAGGGAAGAAAGTGTCACTGCATCAGTATTCACCAAATCAGTGCAAGTTTATATTCTTATATTAGGATTATGATTTTACTGTTCTAGCATCATACACCTTTTAACTCTAGTATCAGAGATTTCCCTGGGGAAAGGAAATATATATGTCATTTTGAGTCAAAACTGAAATTAAATGGCTTCTACTTAATTTCCACCCCTATCTTCAGACACGTTATTACCTCTGTAGTCAACACTTCCAAACTGTCACACAAGATAGTTAGTTTGGTTGATGTATCCAATATGGTACGAAACTTAAACTTTTTCTGACAAAAATCTTATATTGCAGTAGGTCTAGACCCTGTCTGTCTACATTAGTTCAAAGGTGATCCTATTAAGACCCATTTTAAGAACATTTTCTAAAATCAGTGACATTTCTATGACAAAAAGGTTGTGATCAACGGCCCAACACAGCCAATAACCACGCAAAGATAAGGTTGGGTCAAATATAGGGAAAATGCAAAATACACTAAAACTATGAACTGCAACTGCTGTGATATGCTGCTAGGTCTCCAGAAACACTGTGGCTAATTTAATGATTATGCATCTGGGAGACTGGAGCAGGGCTTCTGTAAAGGAATTGTCCTGGTTTCAGCTGGAATGAAGCTAATTTTCTTCCCAATAGCTATTGTGTTTTGGATTTAGTATGGGATTTGGTATGTGAAGAATGTTGATAACACAGGGATATCATTAGTTAAGAGATTAAAGATTTTTTTACAGCTTTTTTGTTTTGCCAATGTGCAGGGGCAAATACCTGGGAGGGGTATAGCCAGTATAGTTGACCCAAACTGACCAGAGTATTGTGTATCATCGATGTCAGGCCCAGTATATAAGAGGGGGTCAGGCAGGGGGCTGGGCCCTTTTGTTCAGCTGTTTGTTCCCTTGCTCGCTCCCTCTGGACCTCGTGGTTCTGAGATCGCTCTTTGTTTCGCTCCATTATCACTGATTGGGACAGGCTTCATCAGTTGCCAGGTGGTGAGAAACTGTGCGTTGTTTGCTTTGTATATTGTTATCATAATATTTTATTAATAACGTATAATTATATTATATTTCTTTTGCTGTCCCAGTGAACTGTTTTTATCTCAACTCATGAGTTCTCCTGTCTTTCCAGTTCTCCTCCCCGCCCCACTGGGGAGCCAGTGGGGAATAAGCAAGCAGCTGTGTGGTATTGGTTTGCTGGCTGGGGTTAAGCCACAACAGGAATGTAACACAGCCTTTAGAGCCCATGTTTTAAAGCCTTTATAGACTAATTTATGAGGCAAACTATAGAAACATAGCAAGTAGTTCAAGTGCATCATAGCAAATGTACTTGCACTGTTCAGGAATTTTGTTTGGTTTTGTAATTTTGGTATTTCCCCACATCCCCAGAAGCAATTGTTATATTTAAGATGTCTAATTTGAGAAGCTATATTGATTAATAGCTGGTCTCTTGCTTTTGTAAAAGAAAAATCACAGCAAGTTTGCTTGATAGTAATCAATAAGGGAATGCAAGTGATGCTTTTATGCCTAATATATGTGGCTTCAATCCTGCAACACTTCTGTCAGCACAGAGGGGATCATTCATTTTAAATTTGGAAAATGCACATGAGCAAAGGTTCAGTACTTGGTTATACTACTTTAGAGCGCGCAAAATTAGCATCTGAGCTAAACAGGATTCTCTGGTCTCCCTGCTTCTTATTTAGAAGGCATTCAGTGAAGTGTTCGCATCCGTTTGGGTCTAATTAGCATACAAAGCACACCCATGGGGCACATACCGTGAAATTGGGGGCAGACTTCTGTTTTATCACTTTTTCTTTTACGTCTTACAGGCCAGTGACTAGCAGGCTTGTAGAACAACTGTAAATCTCATTGAACCGTTAACTTTGAATATATACTTCTTACAGTTCAAGCAAACTGATACTCCGGTTCTGACATTTCAGTTAGTTTACTGCAGTGACAGATTAATTAATGAAGAGAATTTGTCAACATTCGAAGAAAATATTTTCAACATTTAATCCTAGTCTCTAATTCTTGCCTTAACCCCAACAATTTGAGAGCAACGGGCTCCAGAGAGCACTTCTTTCCCAGACTGCATGACATCAAGCTTTCTCTGGTGCAGCTTTTCACAGGCTGTAAAACAGGGATAGATTGTGTTTACCCAACACTTAAGTTTTCGGTCACAGATATCAAAATATTTATATAACTGTCACAAAAATATGATTTCAAAGAGAAGAAAAAGAACATGAGAAAAGTGGATAGACATTCATATAGAACAGGAATATTCTCAGAGCACAGATTTTATTTAATAGCTATGATAGTGTGTTAGATTTGAAAACAAAGGTCACTATCACCATAAAGCATGAGCTGAAATATATGCATCCGGATTTTACTCCTGTTTCCTGCAAACTTATGCAGAAGAACAATTTCTCCCATGTGAAAATATTACATTTATTAATGTTGTTGTTTATTATTTTTGATTTTAAGAGTTATTAATTTTGTCTTTTTATTTAGATCAATTCTGAACTAAAATATATTGTGACTGAATTTTTATGAACAAACAGATTCATCATATGCTCTAGGATAGCACTCTCATAGCGCTCTAGCCCCAGAGCCTCACACAGAGAGCTGTTGCTGCAGATTACTCTGCCAGCGCTGGGAAGCATCTATGAAATACTGTGAACACAGAGCAGCTGCAATCATGTTTAAGTAGTATGTGAAATGAAGAAGCACTCAGTAATCACCTCTCATAACTTAAGAGGACTGTTCAGTGACCAGAAAGAGAGGACAAATAAAGCAAAACCCACACATTAATCTTCCATTTCCCTGCCCTTTGCTTCTGAGACTACCTGCCTCTCCACAATTCTACAGTTAAGTCCCCGTGCTGAAGAATTATATTCCAGGTTATCTTGAAGAGGTACAGCTCCTACTATGCTTGGTACCATGTTACAAGGGTTTATTTTTATTTCCCTTAGAAAGATATTATTGGAACACTTGAATAACAAAAAATAGGCAATTTTGTTTTCGTATTGAAACTTGATTTGAATTCTTTGTGGCACACAGTCTGTAACTCATCACAGGAAAGTTCTTTCCTTTGATTTGCAAACTTAGAACAAAACACAAAACTATAATTCTAGATGAGAGATGACAGACTCCCTGAAAGAATAACTTTGTACTCAATCTCCCCTTATGAATCAACATAGCTGCTCATTGTTATTAGGGGATCTTTATATATACAAAGTGATACTTAAAGTGCCAAAACCAATGTGCCCCCTCTAGGGTAATTGCATTTACTACCACAAAAGGGACTGAGACAGTATAGGGAAGAGAGAAAAGGGAATAAACTGTCCAATATAGTCTCAACTTTTATTCATTTCTAGTCTTCTGTGACTTTACTAGGTTTACAAACCAGACTGAGTGCTGGAATTCTTCCCTAAGGCATCATAATGGTTGGCCACTAGAAACTCAAATTTAATAGCAAATATTGTCTCCCATCACTGAAGAAACAAGCTGTTGTGTCTCACATTCACCTAGGTCTACACCTAAAAAAAAGGACATGCAATAGAGCTCCAAAGTGTATTTCATTCTATAACAGTGCCCTCCTAAAGGAAAGGGAAAGAACCAAGCCTGAACATATCAAGATGATGATTCATGTTTTATAGAAGCCAAAAGACTATGGGACAAAGGAAGATGTCCTTTAATATATTATATGAATGCAGTCATAATACTTTAAATACTAAAAAAACCAAACCTTCAAGGGCTTTTATATAGTCTATAGAGGCTGAATCCTCAGAAGTTAATCATGAAATAAAGAGAAGCTTCCAAATCTAATGCAATAATTAATGTGTCATTTTGAAACCACATATATTATTTTCTCATGATTAGGATGTGTACTTCATTTGTTTCATAAAAGTTTAAAATCTCTCTTAAAATAGGAGGAATTATAAGTTTTTTTCCATGACAAGTTGTTAGATGACAACATTGTAATATGAAATAACCCTCAACTTTGTAAAATATGATTCAGACCTGTTAAGAGTAACCACTGGCACTACAGGAAAAAGACCAAGAACATAAGCCACGCTTTAGTTTTAGTGGACTTGATATGAGGAAAAGCCATAGCAACATGAGTGGTCCAGAAGTCTGTGATCTATGATTGTTATCTCCAAATTTAAAGTCCTTGATAGACTACTCTTTCAATTTAGTCATTTTTAACTCAGTTGATAGTTTGGCATGCTCCAATATTGAATTTTACTAGTTTTATTAATCAGTTACACATATGCAAGGGTATGTACTTTTTCTTGTTCAAATTTAACTACTGAGTAATTTCAGACTAATAAATTACAGAAAACATAGGTATTGGATTAAGAGACAACATTAACTTTTGTCCTTCCTTAAGCTTTCTTTACAGTCTTTCCTATAAAGATTCAATACATTCTAGTAGCAACATGTTTGAGCTTGTTTTTTTCTGTGTCGTGTCCCCCCCCCCCTCCCCCCCCCCCCCCCCCGCCACCTTGTCAGGTAAAAAGTCAAATTTTGTAATTTGATTGGTGCCCTAAACTGTTGTACTAAATAGCACATTTTTCAGTCTATAATAAGATGACAAGGAGAGGATGTCTAAGAGCCTATATTGCATGGCCTTAATTATACCCATTATTTTCATAAATCCTTCATATGACTTTTAGGCTTGTTATCAAAACATTCTCAGCTTAAATGCAATCTTTCCTAAATTTTAGGAATAAATACCTTGAGGGGTGTGAACTTCCCTCAATTATACATCCAAGTTGCAAGAAATGACAGTTTGAAGAGGATATTGATTTTCTCCAAATTAATGTGGTGGTAAGACTGATATGAGAAATTTGAGGTCAGTCTTCTACATTTCATTCTCTGCAGTTACTCTCCCCTGGAAGTTATCGTATTTAAGAAAAGGTAGAACAGTAAAGTATAAAGAGTAATACTTTTTAGTAGATTACACCTTACTTTCCTGTAACCCCAAGTTCACTTCCACTGCTGTATCAAGTCATGTTACATTTCACACCTTTTTGCTGTGCAAATTAAATCCTTGCAGAATTGTTTCCTCTGTTTCAATGTGCCAGAGGGCTGGCTCTGTACCGCACACCGAATAGACGTGTGCCTCGTCCACTTTCAGAGCGGTGGTATTCTGTCTGCTGGTTACCGCAGGGGTCCCTGCAGAGGTGCGCAGAATGGAAACCTCAAGAGAACATCTCAATGAATCACATTAAATGAAAGGGCTCATAAAAAACCATGATACTCTATAAAATTCAGCATTAATTTAGGGGACAAATGAGGGTGAATCTCCAGGTCTTGAACTCTGGAGAATGGATCTTGGCGCTTCAGAGAGTCTGAAGGAATACGGTGATGTTAGCAGCTCACTGAGCTCTGTAAGGGTATCAGAGACATAATTATATCAAGCTCATCATAACTAAAGAGACCACAACAGATGCAATCCAGACCTTGTCTGTAATGAAAAACCCAAAATCTACAGATCACTCTACCCAATAGGAAAGAGGACCATAGTGATGGGGTTTATTTATATATAAACTAATCTATTTTTGGTCTTCCCTAAAGATATGCATGTACTTCTGTATAATAAAACCTGACTTCAGCTTTGAAACTGTCCTGTTGCCAGTCCCCAATGCTCCAATATCAACTGTAGAAAATGTAATACTCAGAGTTCGCCCTGTGCATATGCAACTGTATACATCTGCATAAGGACAACTCTGTACCTCTTTGCAACTGAATTTCTCTTGCAGAACTTCGCCTATACATTTGCTTCCACACAAAAAATCAGATCTATAACCAAAGAGATTTTTTCATTTCCTGTTCACACAACAGATGACATGAAAAATTAGTTCCATGGCAGATGAGCGCCCTGACAGCACTTTGATTTGTCACAATAAATAAGACTTCTGTAAAGCCTAATATATTAAGTCGATGTCAGCTGCTGAGAAAAAGAGTTCAAGAGCTCCCTCCAGAACACTAGATAGTACTTGCATGTTTGGATGATATTGCACGAGTACAGCACGTTTTCAAGCTTCTAAATGGGTGTTAGAATTAGTCCATATTTTCTGGAAAAAACTGTTTAAGTCATTACATTGTTTCATTTTAAAACTACACCAACAAGGAACGGGTAACATGTATTAGGGCACATACATTGACTTCAAAGTGCTTGGGACTGCATTGGAATGAGTGTGAAAAACACTCCCGTCATCCACACAGAGCCAAACTTCTCCCCCTTGTCCTGACTTACCACTTTTTCACTGTGGCACGTGGGTTATTCTTTTGCTTTTGTGCATTCTGAACTTACAGAGGTGCTTATATACCCAACCACATTGGTTTTGAGGCAAAGGATGGTTTGGGAATAAGTTGAGCATCCCTGACAAAGGCTGCACTTGCAGGACTTCATAGGCCACTACAGAAACCAAGCGGTTTCAGCTGGGGAAAGCACTTTGCAAGGACTGAAAAGGATCACCTGCAAAGTAGTGTTCTGCAGTTGCTAATGTGTTTTTCTAAGTTAGAGTTCTTCAAATTCATCATTAAACTACTACTGAGAAATGTATCTAACTGGAAATTCTTCCAAGGAAGCTTTCGTAACAAGATGTTTGCATTTCTAGTGTTAGGCACTGAATTCTTATGTTGAAATGAATGAGACTCATAAGAAAACAAAATGGACATGTTAACTGAATTTTAAAAGGGTCCAAGTATTAAGCAGTAGATCATCTGGAAGATCAAAGTTTACTCCTGAAGCTCACTGAAAGACTTTAAAAGCTCAGAGAGCTTTGCATCAGTCTGGATTTGTAGGAGAACTTATGTAAAATATGATTAGTAACTGATTATTAAGAAAAAGGCATTTCAGGGCTATTGCTATTCCTTCAGCTTATGTTTGTACGAGTAGAAACTCGCTGAGACGCCTAATGCGGTCACTCATAACAGCGTCTCATTATTGTCACATGTCACAGACCATAAATAAAATAAGGCAGTTTCTATTAAGAAGCTATTCTAGTGAATCAGTAACATATCAGAGGAATAAAAATTGGTCTAATGTTTTTAGAAAAAGAAATTAAAATTAGAGGATCAATTTTTCTCCTTTGTTAACAGCTAAGAAATTTCATAAGCAATTATTAACATAATTTCATATGACATTGACTGAAAGGGAATTTACCATTATTTGAACAGACATGGGAAGTTACTGAAAACAAAACAACTAAATGAAAACATTTTTATTTAAATGAAAATTTTTCTTGAAAAAAACATCAACTGTTTTGATGAAGTATGTCTGAGAAATGACTTTGAGGTCTTTGCAAACATGAAACATTTTTCCATCTCCAATTTGACTCACATTTTTACATTTCATTCACCATCACTCCAGATGTTATGCAAAATACAGATCTGAATTTGCATGCTGCTCTATCTCTGCATGGATTTAATGCATTAACTTTTACAACCATTTCAGAGCCACAATTTCAGAAAATATTCTAGGCATCTAGGGACCATCACTGGGAATGCAGTGAAAAAAAATTGAAGAAAACTGAGTAATATGATTGAATACTGAGAGCATATCTTAGTGAATAACCACATTGGTGTAAACTGTGAAAAATTAACACTCTCTGCCAAAAAAAAAACCATACCAAATGAACCCAAATACCACAAAAACCCAAACACACCATTCCCCATCCCACACACACCCCCCAACCCATACACCACAAAACCAAAAAACAACCCCCAAACCAAACACCTAAGGAAATCCATATGAATTATTCCATGTTGAACTGCCCATGGAAACCACTGACTAGCAGAACTTGAATGGCCACTTCATGTTCCAACTCAAAAGCAAATACAATTTGGATAACATGCTAAAAAATGTCACCAGGCAGGTGAGATGAATCTGCAATCTTCACAATATCAAGAACAAAGATGAGGTTTGTTTACATTTTCTAGCTACCAGGTTAAAAGCGTTCTCAGACAACTGAAATGAGATAGCTGGCATAAACTGCTGGTGCTTCACTGACTCCCAAGCCAGCTGTGTTGATTTGCACACACCGAGCTTCCGACCCATCGTTTCACCAGTCAATAAACTTTTACAGTTCATTTCTGCCACCCTGATGAGGCAGGATTCCAGTCAAGTCACACTCCACTAAATGACTGCCATCCATACACAGTTAAACCAAGCCATTATTGGGCCTTCACCATAAAAGGACAATAAACTTTTACAGTTCATTTCTGCCACCCCGATGAGGCAGGATTCCAGTCAAGTTACACTCCATTAAATGACTGCCATCCATACACAGTTAAACCAAGCCATTATTGGGCCTTCACCATAAAAGGACAATAAACTTAACCGAACAAATGCCTACTTCATACTGAGAAACAATTAGGTTTGCATAAGTCAAAAAGAACATCTCGATACTAACCACAGGCTTGTACGCTGGCTAGTTTTGCACTAACTCGACACTACTGTCTTGTTAGTCGCAGCAAACCAGGCCCTCAATGCTGTCAGGAGACTGGCAGAAATGCCACTTACTCTTTGCAGTGGCAGTTTCCTAAATGGCTGCACTCTGTTTAGCTTTTTCTGGATTTCTGAAGCTGTATCACAGGAGAAAAACCCTAAGCATAGAAACATCTAGAAAAGGTCATCTTGGACACAGGCTTGTTAAAGTTCAGCTGAAGCTACCTCACGAGATTCTGTTCAGGGACCAAACACGTAAGTAGGTACACGTAGCCAGGAACATCTGCACGTGCCCGAACAGCAGGGTCATAAATATAGGCATATACATTAACCTCAAAACCATACAAGGTAGAAAGTTATCATCCTCACTTTGCAAATGAGAAGTGAGGGGAGGGAAAGCTAAAGGACAGATTTCTTGTCCTTTACCTGTGTTCATTTGAGACATTCTGACTGGCTAAGTATTATAAAGATTAATACAGCTAATTGATCCTTAGTAAGTCAGCCAAGCTCCTTGGCAGCGATAATGAGGCCTCCTGTACAGGGTTTTCATCACAAAACCAGTCTTAATCTCTCTTTTTGGGACAAAGAGAAACTGTTGCAACTCCACACACACATACCCCAAAGAATAATAAAAAAAAAGGAAGATACACTAGATTTTCTAAAGAACGTCTGCAGTGCAGCGTTCTGAACTCTTTCAGCAGATGTTACAGATCCATCACCATTTTGCCAATTTCACAGTTAATCAATATAATCACTCTCTCTGGGGAAATTAAGTTTACCCTGGAAACTGAGTCAATGAAAAATGTCTTTTTTCACCTTGTGACAAAAGGTAAGCTTTGTCTATTTCAGGTATTCTGAAGAAACACTAAACAACACTCAGCAAAAATATCTTTCACCTACAATACTGGGAACTGAGAACTTTAAAAAAGCTTCACAAATAATTTGCAAGTGGTAAAAATGGCTTAAAGAAGCCCCAGTTAGGTTTTACATATGCCACTCTCACATACCAAGGGCTGCCATAAGAAAGAGGAATGCAGTGAAAACAGCAATAACAAGCCCTTACATTCAACTTCACACACCAAAGAGGCAGCGTTTCCAGTCAATATGATGGAACATTTCATTCAACAATTAAGAGAGCAGCTTATAAAGAATAACTTCTGAAAAACAATTTTCTTCTTTTTGCATCTATCTGCAAGTGCTTCATAGACTTGGGAATACAAATATGTTTCAAACAACTTTAAAATACCAATGATTCCTATCAGGAAAATATGTTGGTTCAATTGCGTCAATGTAGCATTTAGAGGTTAAAGTTAGAGAACAAAGAATTTTCAATACTATAGACAGCAGTAGATTATATGCATGGTAATAATACATGAAGATAATATTCTTTAGACCTTGTGCAGCTAGATCTGGATAAAGACAAACTTATTCTTAACTATCTAGTTCCTGCAGTCATACACTTATTTCAGAATTAAAGCTGTCATATATACATCCAGAGAAGATGCTGAAAGGCTGACAAGTCTTAACAAGACAGCCAGAGCTTGATTCCTCAAACAAGGTGATAACCAAGAGGTGAGAGAAGCCAACTCAGCCTGTATCAGGCAGCAGCTGTAACAACCCCCTCCCACCACCCTGCCAAGGTCCTGCAGGCACCAGCCAGGTACAGCAGAGGAGCTTCCCTGAGCCTCAGCCTTCCGACAGGAGAACTCTGCCTCAGCTAGTTTTCAGAGATCAGTCCTTTCTTCCACTCCTGTCTCATCTAATTATCGCAACAAGGGTTTGGTAGCTCATGCAACATGAGCAGGACCACGGGGACGCTGTGCTATAGATGCTTAGTGTCCATATTGCCTTAATTCAAGTTGCTGTGCATGAGAAGTACAGGAAAGCCTTACATAAGTGCTTGCAGACTTTGAGTAGCAAAGTATAAGAAATTTATAAAAGAAGCAAAATTTGGAAGCTAATACCACCAAACAAGTTGCAAGAATGCATGAGGACCTTTTCTTTCTCATTAGAAACTTACAGATTACAAAGCAAAAACACAACCTGAACTTATATTGAAAGTAGTGAGACAGATGAATTTCTAGAGTCATGCCTTAGTGTCTTACTTTATTAATAATATTTTGTTTTTCCTAGTATTATTAAGCACAAAATAGCTAGCAACTATTTTGAGAGGACTTCCTACCAATATTTCACAAATACTATTATTCAACATATGGTCTTATCAGTAGCTACCCCCCAAAACGAGGACACCAAAATTCCTCCCAAGGTTCAATCAATACCATCCCAAAGACTTACTTTTCAGAAAAAGAAGTGCACTCATCACAAATGCTAGTTCAGCCAATTCAGAAAGTTAATACATTCAAAGATAAAATCTCTTACCATAAACCTTAAGCCAACCTGGACAAAAGCTCCCTTGTTACCCGGAGCTTTTTATTCTCTCCTTTACAGGACACAGCTGGTCCTGGGTTAGTAACAAGGCACACGTGTTTGTGTCCCACCCACACCTTCTGCTTTAATATTAACTCTTCAGAGGGAAAAGAAGTTTGTGAACTTTGGTTTTAGTTTGGAATTGCTTAATTGACTGAAGACCTGAGAAATAGGTGCTTCCGGTAACGCTGTAGTCCGTAAGCGTCTACCGGAGGAGTTCTCCCGCACAGCAGGTTGTGGTGCCGCAAGAAACGGGAGTCAGCTGGGAAAGCACCCGCAGTGCAGGGAATGCAGGAGATTCCAGTGTGCTGAGCAGTGATCACGCACCCCTGCCCTTACTGAATTATCATTTTCTTTATGCGGGAAAAATAAAAAGCAGAAAAACATCTTTTTCTACTAGTAGCTGTATTGCAGTAAGACACTTTGAGGCTAGATAGGGATATTTCTTCTGTGTGTTCAGCTGCATCAGTGATACTTTACACTGCAGTACTTAGCAAACAGATGGAGTGGGCAGGAGAAATAAAAATCCTTTGTTTGGTTCACGGATAAAACAACTGTTTACACGAAGGCATTTGAGTCATGGATGACTTTTTTGAAAGAGGATTAAGACAACTCAAGAACTGCATGGGGAACAATCCAAGTAATAGCAGGTTGTGAAAATATGAGAGTACTATTCATCCTGCACAGAAGGAGACAGGATTTTCAGGAGAGAAAAAATACAATCATATGATTAAAGATAGTATTAAAATAATATTCACAGGGGCCAAATTAATATTGCACCGACATAATTTAATGTTTCAGTGCTTGCTCATGCAAACATAATACTATTTTTATAATGGAAAGGGGAGACAAAGGGGATTGCAGAGAGTAATTTGTCTTCCTTTTGTTTTGAGTGTGATCTAGATACACACATATCACTGTGAATTACGATGCACAGTTTATGATTCCAAGGAAGGACTCTTTCTACAGTCTAATTGTTTTCTTAAATATATAGGTGAAAGATAACTTTAGCAGATATTCTAATTATTCTTATTAATGAATAAAAGAAGCTGTTAGTGCATGAACAGGGGCTAGACAGAAGACAGCTCATTCCAATATTATATACTGCAGAAAGGAGCACTGCCTCCCCCCAACACACTCACAGTTCCCCCAAATTAAACAACAAACTTGATGTAGTTCTAATTTTTTATAATATTTATAATTTTGCTTCCTTTTTTTATATCCCTTCATCTGATAGAGAAAGGAAGGGGAGAAATGGAGGATGAGAGACAAGAAATGTAAATAATTTAAGTAAAAATTGTTGTTTTCTGCAAGTTTTCATTATAAAATGAAACATTTTTACAGTAAGAATATTCCATAAATATTTATGATCTTAAAACCATAAAAATGCTTGACCAGTTCAAGCTGTAACTGGTTTTCTTAAGTAACGGCACCCGCAAATATGTCGAGTAACTGACAGCACTGCATTATTTATCATTCACATCCTTTCACATCTGGGGATAACAAGGAAATGAGTAGTAGCAAAAATGGAGCTGTCAGGAATAAGTTGTGTCAGACCAGCCTAATTTCCTTTAATATTCTTTACTGGCCTGGAGGCTTTGTGAATGGGGGAGAAGTAGAAAATTCAGATGTTGTAAGTTTTTTCCTGTGAGTCCCAGAGGACATTCTCTTAAAGGGATGGGTAAACTTGGACTCGACCATGTTAGTGTTTTACAGTAAACGCTGTGTTTTACAGCTAAACGGGGAGGATGTACTGACTTGGATGTATCAGAGCTCTGCTGTGGGTCCAGTCCTGCGCAGTGAAAGGAGGGTGGTTTGTTAAGCACGAACCGAGGAGGACTTTGAGTACAGGGAAGGAACTAACAAGGACTTTCAGTAGATGGAAGATTCATCTTGACAAGTTGGAGAAATGGATTGAAAAGATGGGATGGGATTTCCCAGGGCCAAGTGGAATGTGCCCCACTTAGTCAGGCATAACAAATTTCACAGAGCCTGGAGAGGGAACAGCGGTCTATGGTGATACTGAATCGCAAGATGGACACGAGTCAATGATGCGATGCCACTGTACAAAACCACCCCTCATCCTGGGGTGCAGATATCGGGATACAGCCTGATGCAATACTGTCACACTCTGCCCGGTACTAGAATTCCCACAGCAGGATAGCGGTGCCCTGTGCAAGCACTGCACTTCAGGAAGAATCCACAGGGAGAGCGAGCCCAAAGCAGGGCAACAGAAGCGGTGAGGGGTCTAGGAAACCCGTACGGAAAGGCTAAAAGAATGGGGATTGAGAAGGTAAAGGGAAAAACGGTAAGAAGCACGAAGTATGCAAGAGGCTGTTTAAAAAGGAATACAATGTTTTCTAAACCCATGTGGATGGGACAATTACAAGAATTAAAGTTCAGGTTAGATATCCAAAATCCCCTTTCGTAAGAACGGAAATCTGTTCAGAATACATTACTTCTTCTAAGGTTTGAAGTCTCCGTACACACAAAAAGATCTAATACATTTCTGTCAAGGATGCCGCATGTTCTTCTAATCCCATTCTGAATAAAAGGGACCTCTTAAGGTCCTCTCAAGCTATTTTTCCATAACAGGTTTAGTGATGCTCTGAAAATGACACATGTACGCTGAGATGGCACGTGAAATGAGATGCAGTTGAAGGATGACTTTCAGAAAGTGAGTTTAAACTTACCTGCGAAAATGCACCAGAATCAGGCAAAAGTTGGAGTTTAAAAAAAAAAAAAAAAAAAAAAAAAAGGAAAAAAGAAAGGGGTATAGGACTCTCCAATATCTCTGTTCTAAGGAAAAGTATAAAAGTATGATCATGCTCTCCTCTGATTTTGAACGTCTCTCACCTGTTCAGGGGTGATCCAATAGAAGCAGATGCAAAGCCAGCAGAGCACCTGCCATTTTTTTTTGCAGGAAGCTGAAGCCCAGGGCCGCAGCTCCTGTTGTCTGCAGAGCAGGACGAGAGGAGACCTGCCAGCCAACGGAAGCAGCAGTGGGGAATTTTCTTGCACTATGTTTCTCCCATTTTTACAAAAATGAATATGAACTTACAGCACAGGAATGCTTCGTCAGTGAATGAATCAGGGATGTGTGAATAGAAGGGAGAGCTTCTGTTTGTACACAGGTATCTCAGTAATCAGTAATGATGTGAGAGCACATACAGAAAAGTTCATGACAGTTAAATGGGAGTTTGTTGAAATATGATAATTTTTTAAATTGTGGCTGAGTCTGGCAGGGACTTTTTAAGCAGGATTTCAGCCAACGTCTGAAAAAGTGCATATCAAGCAGCCTTGGGCTTTTAATTTAATTTATATTAACCAGCCTACTTGGAGTTTTCAAATTGATTCACCACCACTGTTTGAACATTCTGTGACAGAAGCAATGCATATTAAAGCAGCTAAAGTTCTCCTTTCAGCATGCCTAATTAACTGTATTTTTGTCACAGGCGGCAGCAAAATATTGGAATATATATGCATTCTGGATACTAGACAGTGAATTTTAGAGAAAAAAAAGTTGTGACTATTGGAGTAAAATGTTTTGGCTATGATGATATCAGCTATCTTCTTTTTTCATGATACTATATTCAAGTGTTCTTTTTCAAGAATCTCAATACAATGATTAAAAGTTCTCAATTCTCGTAAGTATGTGTGGTGATGTTTGTGCTTAAATAAAAATGATTCCACAATAGTCTTGAAAATACTAAGCAGATTCAAAAACATCAAATCAGTGATACCATCAGAAAAATTCGGATTGCAGATAACTGCTGAATGGTGAACACAGAAAATAATCTTAGCAAATACTATGTAGACCATGTTGCTTGAGCATTTTGGAAAAACAAACATATTTATAACAATCTGAAAATTACCTACATAGGAGTTAAGCATTCAGAATAACATGCTTGCTGTGAATAATTTATCCAGTTTCAATATTTACTCTTACATACACTAGAACTGAATTACTTATATCTATGGAACCATAATTGCCAGAGTATTTCAATTCTGTTTTCTGCCACAGGTTTCTGTATGACCTTGAGCAAGTTATACAAATTTTTTTTGTGTGCCAGTCTTGCCCTCTGAAAAACAGCGATGAAGGAAGGGACAGAATTGTGAGGATGAAAAGCTTTGATGCGTACAAGTAATGTTATATCGGGGGGGCTCTTAAGGAACCTGTACAGAGCCTTTTGGAGAGATACCAAACAGTATCGGAACTCGTAGCATGTTGCTGCTAATTACATCTAGAAAAGCAGGATAGTGCTGAACTGTGATCCAATGGTTTTGAAACCATCCCCCAGACTATCCCTTATGGTGGTGGCGTACAATGAATTTGGCCTTGAGGCCTGTATTACGTGGTAGGGCCAGCCTCTACAGCTGCAGGGCAAGTACTACTGTGGTAAACATAAAGGTGACACTGTATTTTATTGGCTCATGTAATAGGGTGATAATTATGCAGTTACAATTTTATTCAAAGTGGTTAGTACATTTGTTTCCTCAGATTAAGTTCAAATAAGTTTCATATCTCATTGGTACAACCTTGCATTTTCTCCTTCATTTTGAACCGTTGTGACCATGCAGTTTCTTAAAGAAAAGCAAAAGTCACGATAAGAACGAAATCCTTGAGACGTGCATATTAACCTGCCGAAAAGGTCACTTAGTTCATAAGAGAAGCAAAATGCATCCAAAAGCATGAAGAAAGGATCAGAACACCCACAAGCTGCAAATAAATGTAACCCTACGTAAAACAGCCCCAGCAGGAAGAGTTAAACAGGCTCGCTTGCCGCTTTGTTCCTGCACACATCACTTGGGCTGCAAGGAAATCAGTGACAGATCATTTATATTAATACAATGCACCTGCCAAATTATTTATACACCATGAGCATCAGTCTGGAGAAAGTGCACTCTGGGAAGTTCACTGGTGGAGAAGAGAAGCCTCACTGGGAGGAAGGCATGTTAAAATAGTGCAGGATGTTGATCCCAGATACACTATTGTAAATACAGAGTGATGCCGTTGAAGCCTGTAGACTTAGTCTGGAGTCACACCAGCAAGCGTGATTGACAGGAGAAAAAGCGTAAAATTGCAGCACAAAGTGATAAATCACTGACAAGAAAATTGGAAAGAGGAATACGAGTTAGTGTTAGATTAATCTGCTGTTCTGTGTGTTTCTCCTGGAATAGCTGAGCTTCTCCAGCATGCTTTTTTGAGTGTAATTAGTGTTTTTCTCATCTCTAAGTGTACATTAACTCTAAATTACTGAGTATTCCCAAAGTGAGAAAACCTAAATAAAATCTACAGTTTAAAACAGCATGTTTTCACTAGTACTAAAGATATAGATATATTTTGGTAAACATTGTTTCCACTAATATTTAGTTAGTCTGGTTATCAAACAGTGCTCGTATCGTATGCCCTGCTTTAGTGGGGGTTCCCATATTCAACTGTCAATCCTAATTAGTGGTGGACTTCAGAACTGCTCCGTGCAAGGCCCTTCATCGTTTATATCCTAATCTCAGCATTTTGAAATATAGTGTGCTCACCTTTGGTTCCTCAAAGAGAGAGGTTTTCAGTGCTGACACAAGGAGGGATTTAGGAGAAGCTGTATGTTTTATTAAGCATAGAACACTTAATTTACTGTGTGTTTGATCTGAAGGTCATTAAAATTTATTGGGGTTTTTTTCAGCTGATTGCAGTGACTTCAGATCAGGCCCTCTGTTATTGTATCTGGGTCATCATTGCCCCATTACTTGTGATTTCGTGATTGTCACATGATACTGTATGATCCAGCTTCTTCACGCTTAAATCCACGTGCATATGTGATTGACAGTCAGCATTGCTCTTTTAGCTTTCTTACTTTGAATTGTGTTGTATGAGAGTGCATGTACCCTCAAACCAGAAGGAGCACTTAAAATTACTCGCTCTACCAAAACTATTAATCAGTAATTAATTAACAAATTCAAGGACCAATTTTTTTCCGACCTAGCGATCTGTCTTTTTTTCAAACTGACACTGCATAACGGAAAATAATCACACACATTAAGAAACACAGAGAGGCTGACAACACAGTTAGTGTACAGTTTTCCAGGATGCGTATCTTGAATGACTACATAAATGCTAGTATTTTCTTTTTCCCTTTTATGTAGAAATTGGTTGACACATAAAGTTTGTAATATATAAATAATATGAAAAAAGAGATGAACTCTTCTCAAGAGAGGCAAGCATAAAAGATGTCTGTCATACATGTATTTTCAAAGCAAATATTTATCAGTAATCTACCTACTTGAATCAAATGGAAAGATTGTCCCTCATGCTAATAAGCTTTGCTTTACATCCATTTCACCCTACCCTTTTCAAAATGTGACCTGTGGTCTCTGATTGTTTGTTGAATATTCTGATCAACCAGTCGACATCATCTCCATCCAAATTTTCTCAGGAGACAGAACCACTTGAGATATTGCTAACTGGAGGATTTTTTTATCATTATCATTTTTAACCAGAGAAAGTTGTATGCTGAAAATGTATGCTAAAAGAATTCCAATTTGTGTTGTAAAACAAATAACAGGAAACAGCATACGACTTGGTAAACTGTAAACTCTTGCTCATTTTGTGAGCAAAATGAAGTTGGGATGACAAGATCCAGGAGTCACCCAGAAAAGACTGAACGAGGACAACATAAGGTACATCATAAGGCAGAGGCAAGGAGGAGCAATAGGGTTTGTACTTGACCAAGTTAGAAGAGGAAAAACAGAACTGAACATGAGGTAAAAGATAGTAATGAAAACATAAATTGGGAGATAAATAATCAAAACCAGCCAAACAAACAATGGGTGGACTGTTCACTGATGAGTGGACTGTTTGCTGAATAAGGAGTTGGCTGGATGGGCGCATCCAGA
>KL271407.1:2685-14710 GCA_000699545.1 Podiceps cristatus | reverse complement strand
GTTTTCTGCCTCTGTTTACCCCATTAAAGTCCCAGAGAAACCCATTAGTTAGGGCCGGGGCAAGCGGGGCAAGTGTCCTCTTCTCTACTTGTGCCAATTCTGTAACTAATGCTCAGTGAGCGGGGGATCCTTTTAGCCATTGTAAGAATCACAGACCAGTTTGGGCTGGAAGGGACATCTAAAGGCCACCTAGTCCAACCCCCTGCCATGAGCAGGGACACCATTACCCAGATCAGGTCGCTCACAGCCCCGTCCAGCCTGGCCTGGGATGTTTCCAGGGACAGGGCATCTCCCACCTCTCTGGGCAACCTGTGCCAGTGCCTCAACACCCTCATGGTAAAAGAATTTTGACCTATATCTAGTCTGATTCTCCCCTCTTTCAGGTTAAAACCATCACCCTTTGTCCTATCACAGCAGGCCCTGATAAAAAGTTTTCCCCCAGAAATAGGTACTGAAACGCTCCTAAAAACATGGACTTTAGGCATTTTTGAAAACATCAGCCTCAGCTTTGCCAACTCATCCCTTTTTAAGGTACCAAAGAGCCATAAGACTTCCTCATAGGTCATCTCAAATGGGGGTGCCATGTGTATACACCCGATTCAGTTGCCCACACCCAAGTATCCCATGCCGTACAAAATACCCTGTGGAATCCCTCCACACTTCCACCCGCCACTGCAGCGAGTCACCTGCCATTGGCACAGGTCTCCCAGAGGTCCCAAGCCCCATCTGTAAGCCATGTCCAGAGCATCTCAGATGGTCCTTGGAAATATCCAAGAATTTCCTAAGCATTTAAGGAACAAATTTCTGTCCTACAGATTCTGCTCAGTTTTCTAAGATAATATTGCAGAAGAAAATTTTGCAGAAACCTGCTTTGGAGGCTTGGAGACCTGTCGAGTCGTGATGGCAGCCCAAAGGTTTCGGGTTTTTTTTTTTTTATTTCTTTACCAGAAGGAACAATGGTCCTAATTCTCCAGGGAGTTCAGCTTGTGGGACAGGCAGCAGAAGCTCTCAACTTGGGAAAAGTCCGGCCAGGGACATTACAAAAGGATTTTTCAACAGCTGTCAAAAAATCGGCATTTCCTTTTATGTTTCTGCAGCAGCTGGACGCTTGAAAGCCTGACCTTGTCCGTGGGTGTGGACCGCTGCAGAAACACGGCCCGAAGGGTTGAGGACCATCATCCCAGCAGGTAGGACCCTGGGATCTGCTGGAATCCCACACCAGCACAGTTGCTCCGTCACACCAGGGTCGCTCCTGCTTCGTGTCACGCAGCCGTCAAAGGCTCCTTCAACATCTGGCCCACCCTGCTGTCTTTTATTCTGACCGAGCGCATGTTATGCCCAGTTTCTCATAAGACAAACAGAGGGGTGTCAAGACAACTGTCTGCTAAGGCACTCTCCAATGCCGGAGCGCAAAGAGCACAGAAGGGAACCCAATAAAAAGATGCAGGAGGTGGCATTTCTGAAAAAGAGGAGAAAGAAACACCATCATTTTTAAAAGGCCATTATATTGGCTGAGGATAAACCAGATCAAGCGACCAGGAGAGTCCTGCGGGGATGTATTTGACATCGTTGTCAGTTTTGTAGCGTATCAGTGCTTTCTACGCTTGTCGGTAAAAAGCAGTGAAGCGAGCAGGCTCCAAATCAACCAAGGAAAAACAGACTGTCGTACAGATGCAAGTTATTAAAGAGAAAGGTTGGGAGAGCAGCAGCAACAGCAGGTGGTATTTGCAAAGAAGGAGCCAGACTCGCTTAAGAAGGGATGGAGGCCATCGAGACAGCAGTAATAGGACGAGGCATGAGCTGGTTGGGCTTTGTTTCATTTTTTAACCAGTAAATATGCAGTATCCCACCACATGCCTGCAAAAAAACAATTCAAAGTAGAAAATGGTTCACACCCAATAAATGAGCATTTATCGACTCCCCATCTCCCCTCTGAGCAAGAAAGGAGGTGGATGACCCAGCACCACCTCAGCCCCTACAATTTACCTGAATCCCATCCCCGCCAGCAGCAAGAGAAGAGATTTCAGGCCAAATGTAGCTGCAAACAATCTCTCCTGGGTCTTCAGTGCACTCACCCTCTCTATAGGCAGGTGGGTTGGACTTAGAATCATAGAATCACAGAACCATTAAGGTTGGAAAAGACCTCTAAGATCATCAAGTCCAACTGTCCACCCAACACCACCACCACGCCTACTAAACCACGTCCTGAAGTGGCACGTCTACACGTTTTTGGAACACCTCCAGGGATGGTGACTCCACCGCTTCCCTGGGCAGCCTGTTCCGGTGCTTCACCACTCTTTCACTAAAGAAATTTTTCCTAATATCTAATCTAAACCTCTTCTGTTGCAACTTGAAGCCAATTCCTCCCGTCCTAAGCATTTGACACACTGCCCTTGGTTCACAAAAACATCTAGAAAAAACTGCACTTTTTTTTTTCCCCCACCATATCAACACCAATAATGAATGCTAAGCCAAACCCAAAAGGAGGAGGACTTCTTATCCATGAACAAGAACAGCTTCCCGGTGCATGGTCCTCACTGCAGCAGAGACCTCTTCCACATCAATCAGGACTGGCCTAATGAAGTTCCCCGTGGATGCCACCGAACCTGCTGCTCCTCCCTGCTTTGTTCACATGCCACTTCCAGCTGCTTGGAAAGCTGGAAAGCAAAGCCGCGCTATTAACCAGCTATTCACTGTGTGGAACAGCGGCCAAGCAAAACATGAACAGAAATAGGAAAGTTTAAAATGTATTTTTTTTTCAAATCCTCCTGCATTTTACTGAATTTCCATGCATACATAAGCTAGCTGTTGGCAGAATCCCACTTTATATCTCAGCAGCTAAAATACGCGCTCCTGAATGCAGCCCACTCCATCTCATTAATCATTTGACCAACGTTTCTCTCTAACCGCATTTCAGTTGATTAACAGACAATTGCCTGGGCCGTGAGGCTGAGCTCCCTGGACCATGAAGCCCATCTGACTACATGCAAATGTACCCAACACACCCCCAGCTGAATTAATTACTTTTGGGATCCTTTGACAGTCAGTGGAGATCAAGTCAATCAAGTTCCTCCTTTCATATTAAAACAGATATTTTGAGTAAGCCAGGGGACTCATGCCCTAAAAATTCCTGTTTCTGTCCTTCAACACGTAGAGGGAGCACAGGGTGATTTGCTGGGCTGGAAACTCCCACCCTGACGATGTCCAATGTGAAGTGAGAGCCACTGCACGCTACCCAGCATGACAGTGGTACGCATCAAAATTCACGTAGCTCTTGAGAAGACCAGTGGTTTTCAAAGCCTCATCCTACAAAGGGGCAAGCATTTTGTCATCCATGGCAAGCCAGGGTGCTTGTTCCCTGATGCAAAGCTGGACTGCACCTCATAGATGGTGTCCATGCACTTAAAACATTTCCCTCACAAAATAAACTGGCAAATTAAGTCTCATCCTTGGCCTGTGCCACCCCTGAACTTTGCTGGGACGTTGTTTCAGACTGTTACTTCTCAGAGGCAAACCCACGCCTGGTGCATGCTAGCCATGAAGCTGTCTGGGCCACCATCTGACTGAGCTTGGAGCCATTCTTGTTCAATGTAGTGTTGGCTGTGCTGGTTCCTAAACGGAGGCCACCTCTGACTAGTGGTGAGAAGGGGAAGAGACGAGACTTTACGGCCAGGATGTGGATGAGACCAAAGGATGGCCACGGAGGAGCCATTCAGTCTTCTCAGAGGACCATGATCCAAAGATACAGCATTTTTTTAATTATTATTGCTCTTATGAGATGTCACATCAGCAGGAGTAGAGGCTCTAGGTGTCATTCTGAGACTTTCTGCCCAGCCTTGGTCTTGCTCAAGACCGTATGATTTTAGGCTGCTTCCTCCTCCTCAGTCTGCCCAGCTCATGCTTGCTCCTCCTCTGCGCTTCACCTCCATAGTGCCACTGGGTGGTACCACTCCACCATAGCCTCTTTCGAGGCATTTGCAAGCCACCACATCCCTTTTCCTTGACCATCTTGTCATCTCTGCCGTTTCCTTTCTCTTTGCATCCTCAGAACACCCCAGCACTCCCCTGCGATTCCCATCTCTGCCATCCCTCCCCGCAAACCCAGCGCTCATATATGCACCTCCCGCAAAGCCCATGGTTTCCATTTTTCAAGGCAGTGCCTACAGATTTCCAGATGTCACGGGTTCATCTGACCACGCTAGCAGCCAGGAGAGCTTTCCGCACTTCTCCTGAGCCCCGTCCCACCTCGCTCAGGGACCCACAGCACTTCGGTCCCAGCGCTTGGCTCAACAAAGCAAGGTTGGGTAGAAACTTGACCTGAGAGATACCTACGCTCATGAGAAATTGGTGCAAATCAGCTCAAGGCGTGCATCGAGATCCAGTCTAAATCACATTAACCCCCTACTCCTGCCCGTAAGTCCAAAGGGCTGTAATTTGATTTATTTAATTTGCGTCTAAAATAAATTAACCTAAAACAAATTCAGACCTCTTTGATTCTCAGGGTTCATCCACCCAGAGACACTGGTGACAATTAATCTGAGTTAAGGTCAGTGGTGGATTAGTTAAACTGCATTAAAACCCTGTGAGGACATTCTTATTCAGAAATAAAGCGGCTTAATTTGATTTAGTTAAATTCACTTCCAAAGCCTGTAACAATTCCATGGGTGGTAAATCAAGATGCACTTAATTATGTGTAGAGGGCTGGTGCAGCTCACTAGTGATGCTGCTAAGGTGTCCGGGGAGGTTAAGTTAATGCCGTCCATCGTCCAGCAAAAGGTCATTTCTCAGGTCCTGCAGGCAGCCAAGGTGTGAGATAAAACTACAGCTAACCCAGGTGCTTTGCCAACGGGCAGTTTTCCACCCCAGCAAGCTGTGATGCCCTCGGAGGGCTCAGCAATCAGCTCTGCACGGCCTGGAGCTTAAGGACCTTAATGAAAACAAGATGTCCCCAAATAAATCACAGAGAAGAGGCAGAGCAAATGCAGTAATACCCCGGAAAATCAAAGAGCGGTCCCCTGCCGAGCAGGCAGCTGTGCTCCCCACCACCACCCAAGAGCATCCTCCTCCCACCGGGAACAGCAGCCCATCACCGCTGCAGAGGGGCTCGATGGGTCTTTTCTGTCCTCCTGCTCCACTCGGGGAAAGTCCTGCAGCAGCTTCTCCCTCCCCAGAAAAGACGTCACTGATGGGGTGCCGTCCTCGAGGCAGGCAGGGTGCAGTTGCCCCCCAAAAGGCCGTGGGTTGGAGCCCGGCTCCGTCATGCCGCGGGGAATACAGTGCCTCGCCTTTTGACAGCAGCTCTCTCGATGGTTCATCCTTGATCTCCTGAGGCTTAGGACATCCTCCTCTTTGCGCCCAGCGTGCAATCCTGGGCTGGTCAAGGCAGCTAATGCCAACCCAGGGAAACCTCCTTTGCTTCTCGAACACAGCCCTTGGCCAAGAGAGTCTGCGGAGCGAGGGAGACCCCAATACCTGGGAAGGATGTCCTCCAGCGTCCTTCATATCACAAGGTGTGAATGTGCAGAATTATCATCAGTCGAGCGTGAGCCGTGGGATCCCTCTGTTCCTTCACGTCTCAGTAACCTTTGACTGCCTTTGAAATGTATAATTTCTCCCAGGCCCTGGGCTCCATGAACAGAACTCGAGTTCAAACACGGCTTTCAAAGAGGGACAAGTACCCAGACAAAACCACAGAGGAAAGGGTGCTTGTGAAAACGAAATGGGAAAAAGTCACACACGCAGACAGATGCACAAAGAAACCCTTTAATAAATAACACAAGCACACGCCACAAACGGAGAAGCAGGGGAAGTGACTCTGGTGACCAAGCAGATTTCATCCATGTGGTAGAACTTCCCTGATTCATAACCCCAGACCCCTTTTCCCTCCAAAGTGGCCCAGGACTGGGACCTGGACATACCTCTGCGTATGAAACATGGAGAACAGGACAGCAGAGTCCACCACAGTGTCACCTCTCTTTTTTTGTTGTTTCTTAGGATGTAGAGCAGTAAGAATGGAGTTTCCTTAGTCCTAGGAAGGATCCGCAGCTATTTCTATCATGATTTTCAGGTAAAGACTGTAACCTGGTGGGGAAAAGCAACATATATGGTACCTAGCAAGTCATGACACAGTAAATAAGCTAAAAACTGCTTAATTGGGAGAGTAACACTTGGTAGATGTCATACCCTTAATCAGAGGGGTAAACAGCTCCTCAGTGATGAAGAAAACAAATATTACTTCCTAGATAAATAAGCAGACTTTGAAAAACATTAATATATTCTTTTCTGTTATTTCATGACCTGTAAAGATAAAAAGCCTTCTGCAAGTGAAACAGAAAGCAAGCGACAAGGGCAATGAGCCAGCCAACGCCAGGAGAGCGCTGATGCTCTTCTGCTCCTGCTAATCCCCCTATAAAACAAGTGTCAGGCAATCTCCCGCCACCCCAGACCAGGCATTTCACAAATTGCTTAGCAGCCTGGACTCCATCACCCTCCCTGGACACAAGTGAAACAAGTGGACATCATCCCAGGGCCTCTGCCAGCTGGCCCCTCTGGAGTGGTCACCCATCAAGGCTGGAGGACACGCAGCCACATGTCTACCGGAAGCAGCATTGGACCCCAAATTTGCAAGTCCCCACATGCACAACCTGAAATAAAGTCTCCCTCGACTCACAGCAGAAGCTGGTGGCCATCCAGGGCAAGCATCTGGCTTATGTTCCATGAACATCCTCCTCCTGACGAGTTTGCCACCCTGGCTCAGGCCAGACACTGCAGAAATATAACTCACACTTAATTCTCCTGTCGTTGCATATTGGCTGTGCGAAGAGCGTTGTTTGGATTACATCTTTAAAAATGTCATTACCTCAGGTTTCTAACCTGTAATCCTCTCTCCTCTTTGACGGTGGCGTTGGCCTCCTTGTCAGAGCGCTGCCAGAGCAGGTGGGGCGGTGATCACTGGGGTTTTCAGAAGAAACGGCAAATCAAGCACCTAAAATATTCATGAACACTGTGCTGGACACAAACTGCTGTAAGAAATAGCCTTCATCTTCTCATGGCAGGTGGGACAAGGACACATTAAGTCAACAGCCTTTTAAAGGACGCTCCACTTTCCTGAACCCACCTCCATCCAACACTCTCATGTTCAAACACGTGTACCGACACCCTGTCTTGGTGGGACTGGGACACGGGCATTCATGCCAGTTCCTCAGGATTTTGTCTAACCCAAGAAACTACAGGTTTGCAAGCCCCCCCACCACTCCCACCAGTAGATGTGAGGAGCAAATATTGCTTGAGCCATCCACAGAGGATGGATAGTCTTGGATTTGCCCTCCAACACAAGGGTGTGAAGATTGAAGGGAGCTGGGAGCACAAGGCAGAGATGAGTGGGCTAATTCTCCTGGGTGCATCAGCAATTCCATCCAGAGTCCCTCCAGCAGAAGCTGATTGTGGTGACTCCACCACAGACCAGTTTACTCACAGAACTGAGGAAGAGGTATCTCAGAAAACCCTGAAGAGCTTCTAGAAAAAAGCAAAAAACTGAAAAAAAACCATTTTAATAGAGATGACTTATGGCATCAGCAAATCACAAAGTGTGCATCTTGGCTTCAAAATGACATTTTGATTGGCCCAACATGATTTTTTAATTTTATTTCGTCTTGTGGAGAGCTTTGAATTTGGTTTGGTTTGGAGAAAAGAATCCAAAATCATGAAATTTCCCACTAAACAACAAAAATAAATCTGTTTCTTACCCACTTCTATTATTTAGCCATGAAAGACTGCTTTTGAAGCATCCCAGTCTCGCTTGAAAAATTGCCCATAAAATATTCACAGCTTATTTGAAAACGGGCTCTTGCTGAAAGAACGGGGCAGAAACGCGACATCCGAAACGGCCCGCAAGCCACAAGCACTTTGCGGGTAAATATTCACACCGAACCCACGGTTCTGCACTGCGGGCACACGGAGCGCCAAACTGCGTCCCGCGGCCAGAGCAAGGTCCTCCAGAAAGGTCACCCTCCGCAGAAAAGGGCAGTTTCCACAGCAGGACACATTGCCAGGGCTACTCAAGCCACGGCGTGGCTACCCTATGAAAATAAAGAAAATAGAAGCCACGAGGATGGGAAGCCATGAGAGATGAGGCTGCTTGCTCGTGCTGGCATGGGACATCGCATCACCTGGCGGTTGGCCAGGTAGCTCCCAAGGCATCTGGGGTATTTAATGCCGTGGAAGCCCAATAGCCTTAAAACACTGATGTCTCCCCATGTGCTCTCCTCTTCTGTCCCAGCTCCCCCTGCGTCTTTCTCAACCTCCAGTCAGAGTTTACATCGAGTGTCTCATCGGTGGGCAAGAGCAAGGTGGTGGGGTTGTGTGCATGGAAATGAGTTACTGAATAAACTACCCCAGCGACAGTTTTGCTGAGCTGTGTGGAGTGGGACACCCTCCAAACGCTCGTTGGGCACTACCAAAGGTGCCAGGCAGCAAGCCCTGAGCTTGGCAAGCATTTGACCCTTAAGAGTCAACCAAGATCCCGAGAAGGCACCAGGAGAAGAGAAATAGGAATAGACGTAACCCAAAACCGTAGCAGGTACAAGGAGTGGAACTGGATAGTGAAGGGCTGGGTTTCCAGGGGGGAAATTCAGCATATTGTCGAGAAGAGATGAGCACGACCAACATTAATGCAATCCTCTCCGGACCCAGGAGCTAGGTCTTGCTCTGAGACCTGTGCCTGACACTATAGTTAATATATAGTATTTGTGTGTGCATATATACAAATACACACAATTACATATATAACACAAACCACCAACAACTAGAAAATAAACACTGAGGAATGTTCCACAGTATTGAACCTGGGTGGCCAAAAATCCATGCTGAGAAACAAAACCCCGTTCCAAGGAGAAGTAAAACCCGGGGAGAATCAAGACGCCACTAAGATGAACACCCATGAGGGCATCTTTGCTTTGGCCTTGCGCTGGTGGAGCGCACGATCATCTTGGGCTGCCGAGGCTCAGATCAACATCGGGCTGGGAGGAACGGCCTCTGAACAGCTCCGTGGCAGCTCCAGAGCTGCCAGCGTGGGGCTCAGGATGCTTGTCCCCAACTACATCTGCATTCAGGGCTTGTTCATTTGTTTTTCATGAACATATACATAGATATATGTGGCCTGTAAAATATTAAGTCATAATTGAGGTAGCCTGCTAGCAGAAAAAGCCTGGGCGGCTGAATTTCACTGCATGAAGAGATGCGTTCAGTTCCAGGTCTGGGATGCTAGGAACTCTATTTTTATTTCTCTTTCAGTGTCCCCAGCTCAGAAATCCGATTTTCCTACGGGCTATTCAAGGACGGGTCCTGAGAGTGATGTTTGCGTGCCTGATTGACTCCTGTTGACTTTGCGTTGTTATTGTGAGCTTCAGGTTGACGCCTTCCAGCCAGCTGTACGAGGACGAGGAGCATGAGGTGTTCAACCCACACCTCTTGGAGGTGACAGGCAGCAAGGGGTGGGCACCCAGCCCCATAACCAACAGAAAGGAGATATGAGTGCTTTGGTCCAAAGCCAAGATGGTCGTCCTCTGGAGAACATCTCAAGATCTTTCTTCATCAGCGAGCTCTGTGCTGTCAGTCTCAGGGCTTTGCCCCAGCTCTGTCGCTTGACCTGAAGATTCCTCAAGCCCCCCTCATACCGTTTGGTCTGTGAAACAGCCCCAAGCCATGGGTGGATCTTTTTGATGTCTCCCCACCCCCAAAGAAAGACATTTTTCACAGAGTTCAGCTTCAAGGAAGCATTGCACAGCCCCTGGCATTGTCCCCACCAGCTCCATCCTCACTTGTACCTCTTTGTTCCTCTTCACAGACCTGAGATCTCAGCGAAGGGCAAAGCCATGTCCCAGGTGCAGATCATTGGTCCCTATTGACATTTTCAGGGTATTTTGTGGCAAATCTGCAGTTCCAGCTCATTCTGCCAAAGCCATGGTGGTCTCACTCCATGGAGCAGCAGCTCCATTCTCTGGCACTTTGCTTCCTCATCAGACGCATGAATTTATTCAAAACCCAACTGGACATGGCCCTGGACAACCCGCTCCAGCTGACCCTGCTTGAGCAGGGGTTGGACTAGCCCATCTCCAGAGGTGCCTCCAACCTCTATGGACATGGGACAACGGGCCATGTATCAAACCCAGCTTGGGTGCTGTGGGCTTCTGACTTCATTTTTCCTTGCCTCTCCCCACATAGCTACCACATTGGCACGAGTTAGGAGTTCTGAATTATTATCAGCTCTGCCAGGTGTGGATGTCTGCCAGAAATTGGTCTTGGTTTGGGGGAATCGCTGCAGGCCGCAGCACTTTCAACCCAAAGGAGACAATGGCTGTGTTGAGGTCTCTTACCAGACTGGCAGATCCCAAGCTATTTGGGAGCGACAGATGGAGGACAGATACCGTGGCGTTGGGCTGTGCAGGGTGGGCTGGTCTGCAAAGAGCTGGGACCTGCTCTCGCTGCTGCTGGGGAGGCGGGAGGTGAAGACACAATGGAGTAAATACCCCACGTCCACCCCAAAATACCCTGAGGTTTCCAGAAGGTCCAGCTCCCACCTGCGGACCCGCATGGGCCACCACTTTCCACAGTTCGAAAAGCGGGGCATGAAAAGCATCCCCATCCAGAGAAGCTCAATGACGTGGTGTTGCCTCTGGTATCTGGTGGTGTGGATGGAAATCAGCTCAGTGACCCGGAGAAGCCCCCCAAGAAGCACAGGGTAAACGTTAAGCCTTTGATCTCCCCGGAGCTGAAAGGATAATCTCGCTGGGTTATGTCTTTACTGTTCCCCCCCGGCCTTTCTGATCTGCTTTGCTTGAGAAACTAATTCTGGTCCCACTGTCCACTTTGCAAAGCACCTTGAGCCAAATTACCTCCCCACCCTCGGAGGTCTCCTGTGTCTTGCCCTGCTCTTCCAGCCCGGCTCTCAGAGAGCTCCCCTCATCCAGGGAAAGCAGGGGCAAAGCAAACCAGGGCCTTTCTCCGAGCGTTTCTGCCACGGCAGCACCCTGAGGACACAGGCACGGGATGAGCAGAGCACGCCGTGCTGCCCGAGGGGGTTTGGGGTGGGTCCTCTGGGACACCTGCAATGCAAAAAAAACCCAAAAAACCAAAAAAAACCCACCAAACATGGTTACGTTAAAACTGCTCCTGGGCCATGAGGAGGACTGTTTGGGATTTTAAAGGGTCTAGAGCATAAACACAGGCTTGGGGCGTAATCTTCGAAAGGGAGAAAACCCCTCACCATCTGGGCACACAAAGAATCACAGAATCACGGAGCAGTTTGGGTTGGAAGGGACCTTTAACGGCAACCTAGTGCGTGTCGTCCCCCTGCAATAAGCAGGGACATCTTCAACTAGATCCCCCACCCAGCCAGGGAACAGATGAACTCCACGGGGTGCAGTTCGCTGTTACATCCCAACTGCCCTTTCTCCCAGCTCTTCCCCGCACGCTCCTCTTTCCCCTGGGCCAGGGAAGGGAGGATCAGTCCCCCAGCACCTGCATGGGCTGTCCCATGCCGGGACCCCAGTCCCATGCCGGGATCCTTGTCCCACACCGGGATCCCAGGTCCCATTCCAGGACTCTGATCCCATGCCAAGATCCTTTTCCCATGGAGGGACCTCAGTCCCATGCCAGGACCCCTGTCCCATGCTGGGACCCCTGTCCTATGCCCAGATCCCTCTCCCATGCTGGGACCCTGTCCCAAGCCAGGATCCCTCTCCCATGCGGGGACTTCAGTCCAATGCCAAGATCCTTCTCCCATGCCGGGATCCCTCTCCCATGCCGGGACCTCAGTCCCATGCCAGGATCCCTCCTCCCATGCTGGGATCCCCGTCCCATGCCGGGATCTCTCTCCTATGCCCAGATCCCTCTCCCATGCCAGGATCTCTGTCCCATGCCGGGATTCTGCTCCCATGCAGGGACCTCAGTCCAATGCCAAGATCCCTCTCCCATGCCAGGACCCCTGTCCCATGCTGGGATCCCTGCCCTATGCCCAGCTCCCTCT
>JMFS01066567.1:0-25717 GCA_000699545.1 Podiceps cristatus | reverse complement strand
ACCCAGACTGGCCAAAAGGATATTCCATACCTTATGATGTCATGCTACATATATAAAACTGGAATTGATCGACCACAGGGCAGGAATTGCTGTGTGGGAACAGGCTATCAGTCAGCAAGTGGTAAGCAATTGTTGTATTGTGCATCACTTGGTTTTTGTAGATTTCTTTATCATTATTATTATTACTATTATTTCCCTTTCCTTTGCTGTCCTGTTAGACCGTTGTTATCTCATGAGGGTTTTTTTTTGATACTCTCCCCTAGCCCACTTAGGGTAGGGGGAGGTGAGCAAGCAGCTGCATGGTGCTTAGTTGATGGCTGGGGCTAAACCATGACATTTAGACAAAAATTCAAGCACTGAATAAAGTTTCAGTTTACCAGAATAAACATTTCAAGCAACAAAAATTCATTTCAGGTTAAGCACTCTCTGATTTGCAACAGTGTAGATTATATGCACAAATTAAATCAGAGTCAATTTAACTATCCTATTAAATAATATGAAATCACAAATTTTCCACCTGGAAGTGTGAAATCATTCAGATTTGTTCCCACATCAGGAATAAATCCCTTTTGGTTTGATCTTACCCTTATATTGATCTATTTAGTAAAAAAATCACACTTTCGGTATAAAATTAAGAGCATGAAAATGTTTGGACTGCCTGTCTTTTTGGTAAAAAATATATTATGAAATTTTAGGGAACTACAAATGACTGAGTTCATAAACATACAAAATACCGTATTTGTCATAATAAGGTATATCACAAATTTTACCCTTATGTGCTGAAACTTAAGAAGCATTTTGAATGCCTGAGTCCTCCAGCGTCTATATAGGAGAATAACTCATAATAGATAAATATCACAGGAAGAAAAATACACACAGAGAAAACAGGTCCAGTAACTGCTGAAATTGTTGGTTTGAGATCATTTAACAGTTAGTCACAAAATAACCAAAGCTAATACTATATCTTTCTAGTCAGTTGACACTCAGCACCCCCAGTCAGTATTCAGTTCATCAAAGTAAACAGGATTATTCATAGGAGCTGGACTTTCTTTGGTTCTCACTGTGTGAGTCTGGAGACTTGTCAGAGACAAATGCTGTGCAGAAGTGTTCATGGCTATTTCTTGTAAGGAGGTAGGTCACTAAGCATGATTGGCAGGGAGAATCAACCATATTTGCCCAGAGATTAGCCATAGCAGTGACGCAAAAGTAACATGAAGAAGTAAATAACTTTGCCTGGAGACTGGGACGGAAAGTAACGTGAGGAAGGAATCAGCAACGGGAGATAAAAGGGATGACTGGAGGAAATAATTGAAATTAATACTGACTGAGTGACCGCATAATGCTCGGACCAGGAGACTGCTTAAGCAAATCCAGCATGGTACTACGCAAACTCTGATGGAAGAAAAGATGGTCTGAAGACCCTAGAGGAGCCACCACCAGTACGGCCAAATTGTGCATGGAAGTACTACTGCATGGGAGGAAGTACTGGAGCCTCGATCTCATTGCTGGACCTAGGACAAGGTAGACCAAGTGTTATATTCCAAACTTAACCAGTCAAGACACAGAATAGGCCAGCTGCTCCCTCAAGGCTGGGGTGTCAGGAGCCACATGGTCTCCCTGGGGTGGCAGGGCAGGGTCTGGCATGCCAAAACTTGTCCCGCCACCTCAGTCAGGAGCAGGGCAGCTTTAGAAATGATGAACAGAGTTGTTTTCTTGTAAGAAAATCCAAGAATAGCTTAAAAGATCAAAATGGGGTAACCCTTTTATAGATTTGGTCTGCACTGAGTGTTGCGCTCTATCCAGAGGCCCACTCGATGCTGTATAACCCGAGGTTGCCAGCATCTGAAGGAGTGTGAGATGCCTATACTATCCTCTTCTTTATAGTGTTAGCTCTAATAAATAGCATTTTAAATGATACTTCATGGAGCCTGAGTATCTTTCTTACTATGATCATATTGAAACAGCACCTCCTGGTACAGAACATGGGCCCATGCCGAGTCCATGCTGGGAGGTCAGCCCATGGGATTGGGGTTGGGACCCGAACTGGTGGGGTACATGGCCAAGAACGGGCACAGCTGGGGGTGGTGGGGCAATAGCTTAGGCCAGGCACAGTGGTGGAGCCCCAGCTGAAAGCAACTCCTACTGGACTGGGATTAGCCCTGGCTGTGTTCATGTCCCAGCACTGTCGGGGAGCGCTTCCCCATGATCCTCAAGGGGAAGGGTGTCCTCCGTCGTGCAGGCTCTGAGCCAGCCCTGGCAGCCAGGAGGGGGGATGTGTTCAGGGCCCTGCTGAGGTGATGGTCTCCCTGCTGCAGCTGCAGCATGGGCTGCAGAGGGCACGCAACTGTAACAGTTCACACCTGAGCGAGACGTGTATGTGCTGCGTGTTACTAGGTGCTGTTGTTTAACTAGTATTTTATTTAGTATTCTTGTCTTTCTAATTTTAATTATTATTGTTTTTTTTTAATCTTAGTTAATAAGCATCAAATTAAGTGAGGTAACATCTCTTTTCCCGGCATAAACACACCCACACTAAATAATCAAGCACATCAAGATGAAATCTGGTGTGCAGTGCGCAAGCAGAAGGCATAAAAGTAGGGGAAGCCACAAGCTGATCCTTGTGTTTCAGCATCATGGCTGCATTTTGACAAAACTGCAGAGAATGCAGGCAGCATGAGGCTGTCCTTGAGACACTATGCATGAGTGTGAAAATACAGTGGCATATAGAGCAACTAGGCAGTTCATGTAAAGAAAAAGTTTGTTTTGTAAATGCGCATTAAAACTTGCCAAGTGGACTGAAGACTTACTAGTTAACTAATCTTTGCAACAATCCTATGAATAAGTTCATTATTCATTTTTCCATTTTTCAAAGAAGAGAAATGGTTTGGCCTGTGTCAAACTGTAAACCAACAGTAGACCAAGGGTAGGCTAGATGATATCAGAGATCCTCCTGCACATAACCAATAGTTCCATGGACACAGATCATAAACCAGACTGAACTGCTCAGAGCCCAAATCTGATAGAAAAGGAAAATATCCATTTAAATAAGAACACATACAGACTACTGAAGAACTTTGAAATAAGCAGTATGCCAAACATTTAACTCCATGTATAAGCAAGTTTTGGAAAATGCAGATTTAGAAAAACAAACACCCAAACCATTTTGACACATACTCTTCATGATCAACAGTGTTAGGCATCTATGCTTTATTCTGAAACCCAAAAGCTGATAGGACCTCCTTTCTGCCTCACAATCACATAATCACAGAATTGAGGTTGGAAGAGACCTCTGGGGATGGTCATGTCCAACTTCCCTGCTCACAGGAAGGTCAGCTACGGAAGGTTGCTTAAGATAGTGCCTCAGAAGTGTCCTTCAGAATGTAACCACACACATGCTCCAGATGCTCCTACCTGAGCACCTCATTGTTTAATTTCTTCCTAGGGTCTCCTACGGTTTACAAGAGACAGTAAGTTGCCCAAAGCCTCTCTTCATTCCCTTAATGAGTATGACCTGTTAAGTATGCATAATAAACCCATACGTGTTAAGGTAAGCATACAATGCAGTGAAAAAAGGCACATTTGGAAGCCCATTTTCTATTAAAAAAGTCTTGTGGTTAGGGAATTTGTTTAGTAGACCTCTGGTTTATTGGCCTCTGCAGTCAACAGAAAAACAAAACCAAACCAAACCAAACCTCACTGAAGTGGTCTGAAAGAGCCTGAAGGACAGACAATTTTTAGGCACTCTAACACCCAAATGTCCTAACAGAGGCATAAAAGTAGAAACTCTTTTAATATGGCCCACCATAAGCCAAAGTATACGCATTATTTTCTTTATGTTTGTATTCATTATTCTAGCTGGTTCCATTACAGTATTCCTTCTCCAAATGCTATTTTATGGTTGTTTTTTTTTTTTTTTTTTTTTTTTTTTTTTTTACTGCAAAAGAATACTGGGCACTATAGAAAAATGGATGGTAACATGATCACATTGTTGATGTCATTTTACTTAGAGGATTCAATGATAATCAGTAGTTGAATTTCATCAAAAGGGTTTTAAAAATTCTTGCTTTAGAAAGCAAGAAAAAAATTTGATTTCATTTCAAGTCACTCTCAAGCTCTAAACATCAAAATAGCAAGAACAAAACAAACTTATTAAAAAATTATCCAACTAAATATATCAACATATTCCAGCCTACATACTGTATACTTGCAAGGTTTGGAGAAGAGAGTTGTCCTTCAAATTTAAATAGGAAAGGGAAAAAATGATAATTTCAAAGAATGTGGTATAGTAAAAACACCTCTAACCTGGTCAGAAGAGCATTCATAGCAGTATACTTCTGACATGCCCATGAAGCAATCCCTAGGAGGCTGCGCTGGAAGATTCTTTTCCTCTGAAGGACCCAGTGCACTACTTCATTGTTTCTTTTGGTCACAGTATTGAGTGCTAAGGGATGCTACTAGTCACTGACTGCCAGCTAGACTACGCACTGCTGACCGTCAAACTTTCCACCTACTTAGCTGATTTGGATAGTAGGGTATTATAGGGGACAATGATGAAACCCTGTTGAAAGGACAGAAAGGACAGCAGTAGGTTAAAGCAAAGTCTATCTGTTTTTAAATGTTTTAACTGAATAGCAGTGTATTTTCAGGAACACCTTTACTCATCACTCATAAGCTATTTGTTTAGATTATTTTAGCCCTCAGCTATGCATCTCAGCACTTTGTGATTATTAATTAATTTTATAATAACAAGATCTCTGCGAATCTTGTATCACAGGGAATTTGCTGATGCAAAGATAGATGAAAAGACTTGCCCAAGATCATGTCTCAAGTATGCCAAACACATCAGGTAATGAGTGCAGTGCAGTGATTGTCATGGTTATATTCACTAATCATTCCTATATGAACTTACAAGAAATTAAGAAGAATCAATATAAATCCAACTTGCTTTTAAAGAACATGCTCACTGTACTGATTAGATTGCATCAGTTAAATATTTATCTTTCTTTAGTCAATATTAAGTGCTTTGCTTAATGATGAACATGCAAAACTTCCCCTATTATGCATCTGCCTCTAATTTGCGAGCCAGAGGAAGAGAGTGGACAGGAAGATATGGTGAGCAGGATTAGATCAGGAAATCCTACTGCTGCTTTCAGTAACAGCTATTGGATTGTTTTTCAAATGAAAAAAATAATAACAAAAAACAGGCTACTGTCTAGTCAGGAAAGAAAAAAATAAACCTAAACACCCGTGCCTGGAGTATGAACAGCTGAGTGCATGCTGCTGATGATTCAACTGTAGTATGTACTACATGTTATTAGATAAGCAGACTAAGTTGTGTAGAGAATCTATCATGGACTATCAGCTTCATGATTAATTAGCTTTATTTTCTTTTTGCTAACTTCCTTTTATCATCCTTTTCTTACTCAGGAAGGGCTAGGGGATCAAAGGAAGTTCTGTGTTTGTCTTCTGTTGCCACTACCGAATGCAGATGTAAGAGTTTAGGCAGGTAGGGAAGAAACAGTCCTTATTTGGCTTGAATCATCTCTATACTGACGCAATAGACAGCGTGCTTATTTTCAGAGGGAAAACTGCAAAGGTGAGAGTAAAAAGCTTATTAGGTAAAGTTATTAATACTCACCTTTGATTAATTACGTGTTTTGGAATCTACTTGTCCTCCACCCACCATGACAATTAAAGTACACTAGTTTTATAGGAGAAGTTCTTTGGAGTCCATAGAAAACTATCCTCTATTTTCTGGGATTAAAATGAACAGACATACTCTCAGCTGCTGACATCAAAGAGATCTCAAATGTTTAAATATGCAGTTTGGAAGAACAGAATCTCTGAATTTTTGTCTGTTGTTTCAAGGAATGCAATGAGATTTGAAAAGTATAGAATATGTACCTACAATTTTCCTACTTATTAGGCAATTTAATTTATTTCATCATCTGAGGATGCAGCAGCACTATGCTGTGAAAGTTGCAGGTGGCAAACCATTAGTTCATGTTTAGTTCAAAAACCTGTGTAAGGTGGGATGAGATATACTAGCTTCTTGCAGCTTGTCTTGAATTTAAACTGAACAATTCTATTCTGCTTCATTTCCTACTTAATGTAGCTGTAAATGTTTTGGCCCTTTGTTTTTCTGTATTCAGTGTGCAAACTCTGGCATACTTAATCGTCTTCCTGCTCATAACTGAGAAAAATGACATCTTATCCTTTCTCTATCTGCTTAAAGTAGATTTTGACTAGTTTACAAAAAAAAAAAAAAAAAAAAAAGAAGAAAAGTCCTAGAAGGGATTCTAAGTGAGAGCAAAAATGTCTTCTACATTTAATCACTGATTTAGTACTACATGAACAAGAAGATAAAACCTACTAAAAAATCCCACAACCTTGCTGCAAACCTGTCAGAAAACATGATCAGCTGTAATTAAAATTATATAGACAAATCCCTTTAAATCAGAAAGTAGTGGTATGAAGTGAACTAGTTCTGACAGTGTTGAACTCACTGTCTTTGGGTAAGTTTTGTCTCCTCACCAAAGTAAGAGTCCACAGAATCTGTTACAAAGAATGAGAAAGGACTTCCCAAGATCTAGGCCTATTTTTGGGTCTGACTGCCATACTTGCTTGAGTAGAAAATATTTCATATTTAATCTACTGCTAATAAGGGGCAGTTTTAGTCAATCTGAGACTGTGCTGCTGACAAAAAGAATGGTGCCCAATAGCACTTTGATGCAGCTGTTCAGGGAGTATGATTAGAGATCTGATCCAACTAAAACCCAAATTACCAAATCCCCTAAAAGGTGATTTTTTTTTTTAGTCAGATCAGCAGAATTTCTGCAGCGGTCCACAGCTAATCAGACTAAGTTAATCAGCCTTCTCTTCAATTGCCTGCCCAGTATGACTGACAATACCTTCTCGAGCAAAGAGGTCTTTAATAAGAGATACATTAATTCCAAAAGCTGTAAAATGCTGATCAGTGTAAAACTCACAAGAAAATAAAATGTTGCAGGTGTTATATTGGCTCAAAATACTTAATACTGAAATGTAGTATATGAAATAATATATAGCCATTTGCCATTCAATATTAATGAACATTGTATGTGTTGGAATGTGTGAACACTTGGATGCCACTGGATTACTTTTTAGCATTCTGAGACTTTTTGCCATCTTTACTAGAAACAAAGCAAATGGTGATGCCTACCACTTTTCTCTGTTACTAAATAGAGAATTTCCCAATTATTAAATAAGTGTTCTGTGTTTTGGGAAAAAACAAACCAAACCAAAACCAAACAAAAAACTTTCTAGCTTAAATTGGAGGCTTAAAGAAGTTAAGAGGAAATAGATTAAATAATATAGGCTTTAGAAAGCATTCCTAGCCCTTGAAACAGGAACTGGGTATTTAGCAAGACCAGCGATACTGCATCATTGGCTGAGAGAACCTCAGTGCATCTCCACACTGAGTTCTAAAATTGAAAAACATACATTTGGCACAGGCTACTGCCGAGATTATTGTCTGCATCCAGCAACCAGCAAACTCCACTCATGTGCCACTGTGAGGCTGTTCTATCTGACATATCACCACCTTATGTTCTCAGTAACACTGCTTGTGTACATGCTGCTCTGCACAGGAATTAAAGAAACACTATTTACAAAGTGGTACAATAGAAGTACCAGCATTACTACCTACATGAAATACAGTTAGAAATCTGGGGTAAAGGAGACTCTACAGGAAGTTTATAGGGGTAAGTATTTAGTCCATATAAATTCACTACAAGAAAGTGACGAGCTTCTCTTCTGTTGAAGGTGAAGGAAGATCCCACAATCTTAATCACGAACACCTTCCTCTTTGACTGGTTCAGGAAGAGTGCTTTTCATGTACTTCAGCCAAGGAAAGAAAGGGTCAGATCATACCTTGTCTTATGTCAGACACAGACTGGTGTTTAGATCTGATTTTTGACAGTATTTGCCATTGAGCAAAACTTACACCCTCCCCCAGAAGGCAGGCAAGTATAATCCTGTTATTTTCCAGATGAGTGAACAAAAGAGGTTACAGAAGATTGTTTTTGACAGTGCTGGGAAGAAAACCCAGGGGCCAAACCACCTATCAGATTTACATAAAATGTATTCAAATGCAAGAGAAAATGTATTTTCTGAAGGTGTTTTGAACAGCTGCTGAGTAGTTTAGTAGCAACACAGCATGCTTCACTATAGCTCCCCCATTCACATCTTTCATTATTACCAGTCCCCTAGGTACTGGCAGCTCTGACAAGACAATGTGAACTGTAGGGGATAAAAAAACTTCTGTGACAATGGATAGATTCCTAGTTCCTGGTGTTCTCACTAAAACCTATCAGTTCAGTAGGATGTCATATCCACCACCACGCAAAAGGCTGACCAGCACTGCAAACCACATGGAAGGTGTAGAAGAAAAATCACAGGGACACATATCCCAAGGCACAGATGTGAATTGGTGCTATGTAAGCATTTCCTAAATGGGGAAATGTACAGCAAACACATGATACTGCAGTTTAGCAAAGCCTCCAGAAAAGGCAGTTCACAGCCTGGAGAAGACTTTTATTTTAATATACTGCAAACCCCACATTACATGTCTGTTTAATGTGGTTCACTTGGAATGTTATCTCAAACACTGATTTGGCCTTATATGAAGTTTTGTCATTTTATAGCAAGCATAGTTTCCATGGACCCAGAGAACTTGTTTACAAACTATGTCAAAATAGTTACTATATCCTGAAATACCTTGTAATGCAGCAGACGTTTTTCATGTCTCTGGAAAGACAATAGCACCAGTAGTGCTAGACATTAATTACTTTGTTCAGTGTATGCTAACACTTATAATGTGACTACAAGAATTCTACAATATTTCACCTTTACCGTCTATTGAACAACAGAAGAATAAAACCTTACCCAACACAAGGCAACACTACTTGTAATTTAAATAAACTACAGAGGACACATTTATTACAAAGTTTTGCTCACACAACTACAAGTGCAAGGAATGTAGAAAAATCACTTTCTGTACCACTTCACGGTTCCTTCTGTGGTGGGTTGACCTTGGCCAGCTGCCAGATGCCCACCCAGCTGCTCTCTCACTTCCCCTCCTCAACACGACAGTGAGGATGGGGGAATAAGACAACAACACTCCTGGGTCAAGATAAAGACAGGGAGATCAGTTACCAATTACCATCACAGGCAAAACAGACTTGGGGAAAGTCTGGGGAAAATTAATTTCATTTATTGCCAATTAAATAGATCTGGGTGGAAACAAAGACACTTTCTCCTTAAGCCCCTTTCTTCCATGCTCAACTTTACTCCATTCCCAGCTCCTGTATCTCCCCACCCCAAGCAGTGCAGGAGGAGGATGGGGAATGGGGGTTGTGGTGAGTCCATAACAGCTCCTCTCCACTGCTCCTTCCTCCTCACAATTTCCCCTTGCTCCAGCGTGGGTTTTGCACAGGCCACAGTTCCTTCACGAAATACCCACCCGTGGGGTGCAGTGTTGATATCTGCTCTGGCAGGGCGCTCACCACCTCCCCCTCCTTCTGCACTGGCCTCAGTGCTCACAGGATTGTTCTCTCTTTTTCTCCCCCACTCCTCACTCAACCTCTGTGGTGTTTTGCCCTTCCTTAAATATGTTTACGTCAGAGCTGGCTGGAACTGGCTGTGTCCAGCCCAGGGCAGCCCCAGCCTCTCCTCACAGAGGCCCCTGCAGCCCCTGCCAGCGCCTGGGCCCTGCACCCAGCTTACCTGCTGTCTGTAAATTTTCCATGCACTTTGCTAAAAGATTAAGCTATTGACATGTGGATGTGGACATAAATTTATTAGCTGAAAACCTAAGTGTCTTATGTACAATGTTGCCAGTACCAGCATGAGAGCAACGCCTTTGAAAACCAGACCTAACTATTTTAAAGTCTCTTTATTTGTTTTGAACTGCCTGGAGTAATACTAGCACAAATCTGCACACCCAACCTGTTTCTAGTGAAGGTTTCTGCCCTCTAGTTTCTGCTACATTTACCCACAGCTTAAATTTCCGTCTGCAATCAGCCTCCAGTGAAGCGTATATTTATTTAATTCTGTATTTCCTGCCATGTCAAGGGCAAGATCAAGCAATGGTCACAAAATGACAAAGCACAAATGATGAAGGTGATGACAGATATAACTGCAGCATCATTAACTACATAGAAAATAGATCAACAAAGCTAAAGAGAATGGGACAAAAGGCAAGTGGCACACAAAGGTAAGCAAGCAAAGAAGAAAGTTTCATGGACAGTTTATGGTCTAATAAAACCCCAGGTCAATATGTGCTTCAAAGAACAAGCAAAGGGTAATAAACAGCCATGGTGGTGGAGAAATGAATAAAAAAGCTTTTCTCACCTGAATTAATGACATTCCAGAATATAAATTTGTCACATAATTGATGCACTTCAGTCAAAGGAGAGAAATACCTCCGTTCCTCAGTTGTGTTCCTTAAATGGGTTTCTTTCAGACTTTCAGAGAGATGCAGCTCACGTCTCTCTCTCTAACCTGACTACTAAGCAGGGCTATTTAACAAATACATGTGTGAATTTTACTAAATGCTCTCTTTAAACAAGTGATTCAATTTGCAGCACCAAATTTTCTTACTGCCAGTTTGTAAAACTAGACCCAAAGTGGCTAATCTTGAAACAATCAGCTGTCTGATGTCTGGTTTTGTTCCTTCTCTGCATATGTGCAAACTATGTATTAAATATCTGCTGAAATTTATTTAGAAAGCAAGAAGTTAGAAAAAATAAGATTAGAGCAATAAAAACAATAGTAATAAACCACAGAATAACCATTGCTGTTTCTTCCTTCCCTCACCCCTCATTGGAAACAGGACTTCCAATGAACTGTATGAAACAGGGTCACAAGTTAGTATACCTGAGGTCTTGCGATGATTTTGGGCCACAGAGCTGGACTGAGCATTATACAAAATACAAATCATGCACCACGTTCTCAATGCCACATTTTTTTCTTTTAATCTGTATAAATACTTAACTTGCCCTCTGAACATTTAATCTTTTGAACATCTTTCTGAAATGGGTAAGTACTACTCCCACTTTAGAGCTGTGCAAGCTAAGTAACAAGCTAAGATTAACCAAACTTTTTAAAACCACGTAGGACGTTTGCTGCCGAGCTAGGAGCTGATGACCTAGACTAAGAAGAACTGCTCCCTTCTCCTCAGCACAGAGGAGAAAATCCATCTTTGCCTGCAGCAGTCTGGACTGCGCGACTTCACTGCCTGTTTCAGTGTTTGTGGAGACCTGCCCTCTGATTCCTCTACGATTACCAGTGCTCATGAGGTGTATCAAAGAGAGCCACCATGGCTTGTTGGGAGACACATTTTCTTCCCCTTCCCTCCACCACTGCTTTTTTGGACACTCATGAAAAGGCCGGCTGCCTACTGTTTTTTAATTTTTACTGATTTTCAGTATCCACAGAGCAAATAGCACTTCCTATTGCTTTCAGCGAAAGCAAACCTGTAGAGAATTGCAAACTGTTATAAGCACACTGAACCAATTTTATTTCTGTATTGATCTTTCACTTAAGTACAACAGGCTTGAGGAAGACAATTAAAAAAATTGCTTTGCTTTCACATATTTTTTTTGGTTTAACTTTTCAGAACTCACAGATTCTCAACAGTGTAAACATTTACTATCATTCCACTTCTTTGGGAACAAACAACATGGCACTGTCATAAGTTATTTGGCAATATACTCTATTGCTATAGTTCCATGTCCTGGTGCCAAACTAACAGAAACCAAACAGGTGTCCGAAAAGTCCTCTGTGCGAAGCATGGGGTGACCAGATAATGAGCTAATGAAATTTACAGAATTCTATGTACTTTAGAAGTAAACAAATAAATACTGAAACTATCAAAATATTGAAAATATATTATTCAATATACCAATTATCTTGAATTTTAATGGTTTATTATTCCCTCTGTAATCCAATGACTCCTTTTTCCTTCAAGTCAGATACCTGCATTGTTTCATGCAGAATACATAGTGTCTCTTCAGTAGTACTGAATGTATGTGAAAGAACTGTTCTCTTCAGTAGTACTGAATGTATGTGAAAGAACTGTTCTTCCTTCCAAGCAGATCAGAAGGGCTCTGCATCCTGCTTCTTCCCTGCAACAGAGGGAACAGCCGAGTATTTTGAAATCTTTACTATCTGTTTCATGCAATCTCACACAGCCACCGGAAGACAAAAAAGTGAATCACATAAGATCATGGAGCAGAAACTATGTATCTAGAGTAACTGCAGTGAGTAAGCAATCACATCAAAAATACTTGTAATACAATGCTTTATGCAGCACATAAAAAAAGGACTATGGCAGAGTTGAAAGGATCAGTGTGCACCATTAAAGCAGTGTGTCCTTTAATACATGAAGGGAGAGTTCTAAGGAGCTTAGCAAAATTCTGGAAATTTAGGTTAAATGCAGTTTAGAATTTCCATGACATAATAAAAAGACTTACTAATGCTTTAGCTGTAATATTGCTGAAAGGCAAATCATGTAATTTTCAAAGTAGATGTATCCAGAAAACAGAAATTGTGCTATACAGACTATTTGAACTTTAATCTTGCTATTTTCCTTGCAGAAACACAGAGATTCTTCAAACCTTAGAATTTAAAAATGATAACACAAAGCCAAATCTAAAAATAGAAGAGAACAAAATGTGCATTCATTATGTATTTTAATGTTTACCTTAATTTTGGTGAATCTGCAGCTTATTGTCTTTAGAAGACCCAGTGAATTGTGACATAGAGCTTCAGTAAAATCACATAAACTAATAACTGCTATTAGCAACATCAGTCACTATGAAAGTAATAGATAACTATTGCAATTAGCAACAGTGTATTGAAATTGTTTCTTTAATATGATTATTGATCCTAGAGCTTTCTTTGGAAAATGAGATTTTCTGTTTGTTCTTGATTCTGAAAATTACACAAGCTATTATTTATGTCACTTTTGATAAGAGAGTCTGCTAAACAGGATGATGTTAGAATGTTCCTAATTATCCAATACTTCAGTCATGCTTTGTGAAGGTTACAGGATGAAAAACTAACAATCTATTCACTTATCTAATTACCAACATATTTATAATACACATAACAATGAAATACTGATCATACATCAGAGATTACCATGACCATTAAACATCTGATCTTGTTCAAACATGAACATTGATATGACAAAGTTTGTAAGCATCCCTCATTAGTCACATTTCTTTTACCATTTCAATTCTAGTAGGAAAAATGAAAACATGCAATCTTGAACCACTTTGTATTTCTTTACAATCAATAATTGACAGCAATAAAGTTCAGGGTCTGAGGGGTATTACTGAAATGTTTGACTTACCCTAGGAAAAAAAAAAATGAAACTATAATAAAAATAGTGAGAATATCAAAAACTGAGAATATCAACCTTCATTATTATTCTCGAGAATAATATTCTACTTCAGAGATGGAGAATGGTGGAAATGCATCAAAATTATTTGCCAGGAATTCACTTTAACCACTGGAAAGATTAAAAAACCCCTTCCGTTCTACCACTAGGCTATACAGGCACTCTTACTGGGACAGTATATGAAACATAAAGCCTGACTCATGCCAAAATGACCACTGACAAGACAGAATTTGCTTTAGAAGTATTTATTTTTGCTTACCAACATCAAACATTTTTTTGTATTTCTTTACATTAGTGAAAAGTTGAATCTTCAAGTCTTTATGGTGAATGATTAATTATTTTACATAGTTATGAGATAGCGATGCCTGCAAGCAAGCAAAATAACATTGCAAAATAAGAAAAAAAAATGTATCTCCATTTTCAATATAAATGTTATCCAGGAAGTAGAGCAATGTTATTGAAATCAAAGGACACCAGTTGTCACAGGATTGAAGAAGGAAGCTCACAACAGTCTTTCTTCACATATAATATGTAAATTTGTACACTATAAATGCATCTATTCCTAAGATACTATATTTGTGCAAACAAGCCCACAGATTGGTAGAATTTGTATCTTGTGCTGATTTTCAAATGATAATGTTGTTACACTAAAAGTCTCTAAATGAGACAGATTTACCAGTCTTCTCTTCTTTTACAATGAGTTAGTTCATCCTACAAAGGTAAATGCCATCCAAAACAGGCTACTCCCAAAGTTACTGTGATTTTTGTGTGTTACCTGATTTTGCTTTATTATGCTAAGTTGTATATGCATATAAATAGAAATACCCTCCAGCAGCATTGGTAATAGAAATAAGGTATGTTACATTCTTAAAACAGAGAATAATATAGGTTAAAAAAAGCGCTATCCTTGTTTCTTATTGGGAATACAGTAATCTCTAGTGTCTCTTATTCTATCAAGTAAAAAGTTTAAATTCTGGTGGATGATACCTTGAGGAATAAAGATTAGATTATGCCCTCTTTTTTTCAGGAGGCTGATGGGCAGACAAGAATTTACTATGTCAATTTCAAGCTCAACTTCAGAGCATCTTTTTGAGTTAAAAGTCACCATTTGCCCCCAGACAGAGTTTAATTTAACAGAATGTCAGATTTGACATAAAATTTGATTACATAAAATTGCCAACAAAGTCTAATTTTTCAAATTCTGTGTTCATCAGGGGATTGGAAGCTGCACCATACTAACAGGACTTAAGACAGATAAATTTCTTTAAAATTCAAATAACTTTGTTGCTGTTCACACTGTTATATTTTATGGTACTAAATACATTTATAAAACATATTCCTTTTATCATTAAGGCTTACAACATCAGAATCTTGTATTTTCAAGTACATTTGAAGCTGCAGTAATTGCAACAGAAAGAAGGGGTTATTAATGGGGAAAAAGATTGTAAGAAAGAAATAAATTTTGTTTTGCAAGCCCACTCTTTTATGTTTTCAGAATGTTCATCAATTGAACACTGACCTCTATTGAAATAGAGGTAGGTAACCTAAAGACTAGATGCCGACTTTTACCCGAAGGGCAAAAAAACCTAGTGAGCAATAATAGTCTGAGTACTGTATGACTTTTTAATTTTTGCCATAAATCCACAGTTATACAGACAAACTCATTTAGACTAGATACCTAAGTTGAAAGCAGGTAAGGTTAGATGGAGTGAATAGGACTCATTAGAATTTTTCTTAAACAACATAAATATTCAACAGCCTCCTATCTTTTGAATAGCTTTGTCTTTGAAATACTTTGCCTTTCTTATGAAACCACCTCTGTGGTTTCAGATAGGTCATGGCATTCCGTCCATGACTCAGAGTCCAGTTCAGTATGATGGAAGGTGCTGATCACCACAACTGTGAGAAGAGGTCCGTCCGGATGCCTGCCGCTTAAGGAAAGGCAGCCAACAGTGCTGTACTATGCTACTCAGTATTACTGAACTGTTTCTACAGTTCTCATTTTAAAGTTTATATTGAATGTATTTGACAAAGACTGAAAAAATCTCACACTCAGCAGCAGAAGCGATTAAACCTTCTTTAATACATTGTTTTCAGTCAGTTGGTTTTGCTTCTGGACAACACATTCTTGCAGGTATTCAAATGATATTTACTGCATCTCACTAACCTGCAAATAAGAAAACACAGCACATATCACTTCTATAGTGATACAGCTCTTTTATCTGAGATAAAAGTAGAATGACATACTATGAATGGGAAGATGAAATTATTGTGACTCCATAAACTATGAGTTGGTCTGTGGTAAGCCACTTTGGAATAAACCATCCAAAATCAGTTAATGATGGAAATTCAGTTTCATATGAGAATAAAACTACCCGGCTAGACATTATAAAAATAAAAATAAAATTGTAATTACATTCTTAAGAATCACATTGTTCAAGGGGAGAGAAAAAAATATCATGGTCAAAGCACATAGCACTTCTACCCTCCCATTAACACAGCTGCCATGAATTGGCCTTCAATTCAGCTGTCCGTGAGTTATCTATGTTGAGGATAACTGCATTAAAAAACAAAAGAAAGTAAAAAAATCCTTAAGTCAGTATGTACTTTATGGAATTACAGTTATCTGAAAGCATTTAGCAAAGAAATACTATTTAGCATGTGTATTCTACAAAGGTTTTGCCCATACTGAGGAGACAAAAATCACCAAATGCAATGAGATCTACAGTTCTTTCATAATAGAATGAAGCAAGCAATCTGGTCATGAACCAATTAAGACAGAGATGCAAAGATTTTGCTAGAATTTTTGTACTAGAGTTAGAGTTATTAACTACCTAAGTATCTGCTGAAGGGACAATACAGCAAGGATCAAGCCATCATCATGGCAGAGGTGATCAAGAAGCCAATAAGTGCAGGTGTTCTACTCGACCTGATACTTAGAAATAAGGAATAACTTTTTGGAGGCATGAAAGTCAGAAGCAGCCTTGGCTGCAGTGACCATGAGATGGTAGAATCCATGATCCTAAGAAGAGGAAGCAAAGTAAAAAGCAAGAGCACAACGCTAGATGTCCAAGAACGGACTTCGGTCTCTTCAGGGATCTGCTTGGAAGAAAACCATGAGATATGGCCCTGTAGAGAAAAGTGGTCCAGGAGACCTGGTTGATATTCAAATACCACCTCCTACAAGCTCAAGAAAGGTCCATCCCAACAAGTAGTAAATCAAGAAAATGCAGCTAGGAAGCCTGCATGGATGAACAAGGAGCTTCTAATTGAACTCAGACATAAAAAGTAAGTGCATAATACATGGAAACAGAGGCAGGTGATCCATCAGGAGCATAGAGTTGCTGTCTGATCTTGCAGGGATAGGGTTAGGAAAGCCAAGGCTGACCTGTACGTGACTACGGCAAGTGACATGCAGGGCAACAAGAAGGATTCTGCAAGAACATCAGCAGTAATAGGAAGACTTAATAAAATGTGGGCTCACTCTGAATGGGGAAGGGAAAGCTGGAAAAGGCTGAGATACTCAGTGCCTTCTTTACCTCAGCCTTTACTGTCAAGACTGTCAGGTCTTAAGAGTAAGGAGGCAATTTTCCTCCTCTCTTCTGTACTGGTGAGACCACATGTGGAGTGATGTATCCAGTTCTGGGCTCCCCAGTACAAGAAAGATAGGGACTTACAGGAGTGAGTTCAGCAAAAGGCCACAAAGATGAGTAAGGGACTGGAGTCGCTTTCAGATATGCAAAACCTGACTGGACATGGTCCTACATGCTCTATGTGATGCTGCTTGAGCAAGAGTGTTGGACAGGATGATTTCAAGAGGTCCCTTCCAACCTAAACAATAATGTGATTCTGTGTTTCTGTGTTCTTGAGATACTCTTGTAAACTCAGTTAATTCAAGAAGACCCAGTCTAAGCTAGAGCGTGAATGGTACAGGAATCCAAATGTCTGCTCCTTAAGTCAGTAGCTAATGATCTTGAATAGCCATAGCAGTTTGTTTGTTGGCTTTGACAGATCACTGATAGAATACAGAATGCTGTTGCTGAATGAAAGCAAAAAAAATGTTTCAGAAAGTCACATATTTCTAAACACAAAGAATGTTCTGTTCAAGCACAAAATCTGAAATTGAACTGAAAACAAAAAGTAATCTTTCTATATTCTTATTTGAGAATCTGCTCTCTTATTTGAGTTATTTCAGCTAGCAGCCACACAGAACAATTTAATTGGTTGATTCTAATGTTGTATCAAATGGTCATTTTTTTTAATTGCATATACCAGAATTTATATGCATCTGTTGGATGTAAAGCATGTATTATGGGACTATTTTTGAGACTGAATAACAGAAGTAGTGATTTACCTATGTAATACAGTAGCAGCTGGATTGATGGAACTGGGATTAAGGTTTTCAGATAATGAACATTTTATAAGCATACATTGCAAAAGCCTTCCTACCTTATAGTGGTAAATGTGACAATGATTTTATGAAATAGATATACATTACAAACTGAACTGAATCCATTACTGTTTTCACAAATCACAATTCATCAACTACAGATAATTTAGTGGAAAATCATCTCTATGAAAGCCATTTTGAGGTTTTGTCCCACTAAGACCTATGCTGAACTATCAGGATTTGCAATTTCTATAGAAAATGTAGTAAATAGAAATATGTACATTGTATATACAGTCCTTCTGAAAGTAATTCCAAACTCAATTCAAAATTTATTAAATCTACTTAATGTCCTACAGCATTTCCAGTTTTATGCAACACAACATCCACATGAGTATGATTCATGTATGTGCTGACTTAAAATTTAAAATTAAAAGTTACAATATGTAAGATATTCCACTTCAAAACCACATCTAAATGTGTTTTCTTTATCAATTTATTAATTCATATGATAGAATAACAATTCTTAAATCTCTCCCAGACTGCTTTCTCTGTTAACTTTCAAAGAATTTTGAAAAGGGGACACATGATAAGATGATGGCACTATTGCGTCAAGTAGTTATCTACAAAACCACCTTTCCATTTCTCATTCATCACCTAATTGATTATGTTGGAACTCAGTATTGCAAGTATGAAGCTTAGGAGGATTTGAAGAAAGCAAAATGTCTTCCATATTTCATGAACAGAAGCTACACTATATACCTGTTCGGATAGAAAGCCACTGACGTTTACAAAGAGCTGCTCAGGTGTTTCCAATTAGTCAAAAAATTCCTGTATTCCTAGGTAACTGGTAATGTTGGAAAGAATAGCAAAACATCAGAAATTAGCGATTTTTTTGTTTTACTGACTTAATGTAATTTTGAGTAATATTGCATATTATGCAGAGCATCTGGCACTAATAAAACAATGGTTTAAAAGTATGCATTAATACATACATATCTCTGGAATGATGAAATGAAATAGGTAAACCTCAGGACTCAAAATGAGTCAAGAGATTGTATGGATAGTGATTTACATATTCTTTTTTAAAATACATTTGCAGAATGCACATGCAATAAAAAACTTTGTAAGATCAAACAACTCTCCTGTGGAAATAAGGAAGTAGAACTGTGGGTAAAAACATGGACACTGACACTGACAATACAATCATGTAGTTTGCACTCAGTACATTACGACTTGCCAAAGTTTCCATGTGGAGGTACAAAAACATGTTTAGGACTTTCACAGTTCAGCACGTGCCATCTGCTTTCGAAGCATGAAGACCAAGTAATAAACTACAGCAGCTTCTGTACAGCTGCATGGCCTAGGCTAGAGGTGACTAAACAACATTAAATGAAGAATTTATTTAAAAAAAAAAGTGCCTTTATGGACAGCTAAAGGTGCTCTTCTCAGACATGAGTAAATGTTTACATCCATACCACTAATTGAAGTGTGTCAGAAAACTGGTAACAACTACATTCAGTATGTTCACCTGGAAGATACATGACATATTAATATACATAATACAACGATAAAGCTCTGTGGGGATATGCACTATGTTCATTAAATTCCAGAACAAAAATCTGACAATTCTGCAGGTCAATAAGATGGAAAAGAGTGACACTGTCCTACACAGGCAAGAATTAATTAAGGCTTGCCTAGGATCTTCCAAACAGAAAAGAATCTGGTGTCCTCCATCACTGTCTAGAACAGACGATCTAAACTTTTTAAGGGAATATAATTTAAAAAATTACTATTTAGAGAGGAAAAGTGTAAGATGTCAAAAAAAAAAAAAAAAAATCAGTATTCCTACTCTAAATGCTAACATCCATCGCACTATCTAGAAAACCAAAATCCTGGTGACTTGATTATCTCAATCTCTTGCTTGTTAAAGTTACTTTTCTTTAACCACTGAATTGAAGAAACACCATCTGGCCCCAGTGACAGTCACATCACTTTAACCACAAATAACATACAGCAAATTCTGCATCAAGCAAACGGATTTTAGAACCCACATATGGAATGAAATGTGTTTGAACTAATGTTCTTTGAATAATTTTAGAGAACAAATCCATAAAAGCAATCCAAACTACACTCAAGTATATGCACAAAGCTTTAACTGAAAAGATCAATACAATCTCAATTATGAAATCAGAAAAAAATAAACCCAAGCAAATGTACATTTTCAAAACCAGCAGTCAAATAATACTAAAATAAGTAGAAATGGAAACAATGAATAAAACTGGATTGAAACAGGTCCCTAGGTTCTTTAGTCAAGGCAAAGAATGTAAGCAATCATTTTATTGTTTTCTCTATAAAGCTGCTGTTTCATAAGGACTGTAAAGACAATGAGTGAACATTTAAAACTCATTTAATCTTCATCAGGTTCAAAAGAAATAGCTGTAGCTAAGGAAAGTAATCATATTATTTGAGAAAGTAATAGCTGTAAACTTTAGGGATATCTTATCTTCCTGTACGTGGTGGATTTAGAAAGAAAAAGGGTTAAGAAGATGAAAATCTGTTTCTATAGACATTATTTGTCACATTAATTATGATGTTTATCCACTGGAGTCACAGTTGCATCCAGGACTGGAGTATCTGTCAAATATGATCTCATAGCCTTATTCAAAGTCAAATTTAACAGCAATATTGTCTCCCAATTGGTCTGTTTTCAAACAGTAACAAAAATATTTATTTATTCCAGTCTTTGTCTTTTTTTCCTGCATTACAGGGGAAAAATCTCATTAATTTTGCAGGTAAAATATACAGATAGAGTTATCTATCTTCAATAGTCACTAAGAGAACATAAATCAATGGTTTTGTCAGGGATTCATATTTTATAGCCTACGGTACAAGATCCTGGGGGGCCACACATACCTTGTCAAGTTTGCTTTTTTCTTTGGCAGAGGTTAAGGATGATTGCTGAAGGATTACAATTTTATTACTGCTTGGTGAAGGATATACAGCGCTCTCTACATTTCAGAAGGACTCACAGGAATAATCACTACTCATTTTGAAGGCCAAGCCCATAAACTCAGATGCGTGTAAATCACAGTCTACAATCACACCTTGCAAGTTATTTAGTGTGCCACTGTTTAAAGATAGCAGTATAAATTCTAGTAAACAAAGGTAATGTGTAAATTGAACTGACACTCATTTTTAGTGTAACAACATGGAGAATGAAGACATAAATATACAAGTGTTAATTTTAAAGGTAAAAAAGAGGGGAATAAATTTTTTTTTCAGTGTGAACTTGAACTCTGTTCACTAGAATCAATGCCATTTAGCTGCATTTGTTGCTAAAATATTATTAGGCTTTGAAATTTGTACGGCATTTTAATGTCTTAATCTTACGAAGCAGAGACAATGCTACCACAGCTAATGCAGTGCAGACAATTAGCTGACCAATCTCACATAAGAGTAGATTAAAAAAACAAACTTAGTATAGTTTGTTTTTGAGCTGTATACTTCTATCAAGTATCTTCTAGGAGAAAAAAATTCTTTATTTGTTGACTCAAGAGAGAGGAAGGGATAGAATTTTCTTTATAAATTTTATATACATTTATAATTTATACAAAAATCCTAAAAATAGAACAATACACTGCCAGCTAGTAATTAGGTTTGAATGTATGCTATGTGAATGCTTCATTAGTATTAGGCATTAATACTAATATAAAAGAAAAGGAAAAAAATCTGTTTTAAATAGAGCATAAGAGTAATGTACAGACCCGTTGCTAAGAAGAAATATAGCATGGTAATGCGGCAGTTTCTTAAATGGTAGATCCTTTCATCCTTCCATATATTGAAAAGAGGTTTTATATTTAAATTCTAAGAAGTTTGTTTCTAAAAGCATATGGTAAAACTTATGGGGTGAGCATAAAATGTAACCAAAAAAAGCCTAAACAGTCTCTTCTCCCCATGCCAATCTACTCTATATACAGAGATCATCAAATCTCCTGTCATGACCAGCATTTTAGAATTTCACAACATTTACATCATATGGAAACAGTTCAGAAGGCAAATGCAAAAATCTACAGATGATGATTTTATTTTCATTTCTCGGTAGTAAGAAGGTAATTTTGAGAACTCTGATGTGCACGTTTCCGGGAAACTTTTGCAGTCTCCTTTATATACCATCCTACTTAAAACTACATTTAGTTTAATAACTTGTGCAATAAGTTCCCTCACATCAAAAATGCTTACAGTTCAGATGCAGCAAATAGCTCTGATACTTTAACAATGCAATAAATAAAATGATATCTTAATCATGGTAACTTGAAATTTTAAATGGGAATCAGAATGATTTCAAAAATATTTTTAAAGTAAACATTAAATATTTTACCATTATTTTAATGGTACTAATATAGATATAACACATCTATATTATTTTATTTTTACTTTTTTCCTATCTTACACATATGAAATTCCTTAAGTGGAAAAGAGTTAATCCATTACCAGGGCCTGATACCAATACATTTTAGTTAACCATTCTATGAACTATTGTGTGTACTAGTTGAAAAATGATAGTACTGGTCAGCCACCATTGTATACTGCTGGCAGTACAGTTGCACATGTAGATGTGACAGCTTATTTCATTGCGAGATGCTGTTAGCATGCCCATTTTTAATTCTTCATCTTAAAATTAAGCAATAAATTAGTCCTATATTTAGCACTAGACTTCTGATGACAAATCTAATTTATTCAATATGTAAATTAATAAGCATAAATTATGAGGTACCCATTTGTAACCTCCAATGTTATGTTTACATCGTTTCAATTCTCAAACTAACTTCATCTATACCTGTAAAACCTCTGGTGTTTGAACAAGTCATAAGTTCTTTAAAGGCCTGACCTAATCTGTGTGAACTAAAATGTATTTTCAATCAAGGACACTACCTTATGAAAAAGATTTCCAAATATGCATACATTTTTGTTTTCCAATATGACTGGGTTTTTATTGTCAAAAAAAGGTGAAGTCACACTTTATTGCTCAATGTATTTGATAAAAACACATTAGCGTAACACAGTAGCAAGTTCTTACCTTATTGTGATAGGGATGAGTATACCTTTGCTAATGGATTGATTGACAGATACAGTCAGAATGTTCTGGGAGTTTCCACAGCTGAACCGAACTGTTGGTCGTCCCTCCACAAGATACAAGTGAAGAAATTGTTCTCCAAAATTCCTTTCACTAGCTTTGAAAACAAAAATGGAGATAGTCACACTTTTGAAAGTGTTGGACCTTCCAAAAATATTCCACACTACTGGAATGCCTTCACCAGTCGTAATACCTACCAGCCATAATACCTTCTATCCATATACAGGTCTCTGATTGAGCGACTATAAGAATAAAATTAAACTCTCAATCAACAGCTGATACCACGTCAAAGTAAAAGAAAATAGATAAAAGACAAAATTTACTTTTATACCAGTGTAGTTGCATAAACCCTATGTAGACCTTTATATTAATTGAAGGTGAAGTTTTCTCTATATCCAGCAGTATCACTAAGTTGATAAGATGAAAAAAAACCCAAAACAAAAACCCAAACACAAAAATACTATGTTTCATTCAACTTTTTAACCATATTATAGAAAATAAAAATTATGAGAACATCTCCTCTTTCTTATAATCTCTGTAAAGTTTATGAACAATTTACCTTTCCCAATTAATGGTACATTTCAGACTTAATGAGAAGAATGATTGCAATCTACGAAATATCAGACATACTGTGTTACTTGCATAGTTCAAACTAAGAATAAAAATATATTTCAAAAAAATCTTTCAATCTTCATTCACTTCCACTAAATAGTATATTGTAGGTAGGACAGCAAAGTATTTCTATTTTAATGATGAATGGCACATGGTTCACCTACTAAAAAAAAGAACTGACAGCTACAAATGCAAATTATTTTGGATTTTGTTTTTTATTATGAATTTGCTCTTTGAATTTAACTGTATTTACTTCTCATAGAAGGTAAGACATAGCTCCTATTTAGTATTTTTATTCCCCTTTAAGACAAACTGTTAAAATGTTAATGTGTTTGTTTTTTTTTTTACACTAGATTTGACTATATTTAACTGAAGTGAAAAAAACAGGTCATGAAATTGAATTTACTCTATATATTTGGTCAGCAGTATTTGAACATAAGATTACTATGTTGTTCTTAACTTCCAGAATCACAATGGTTGGAAACTTGAGTTCCAGAATCATATCTGTACCCAATTCTCCAGCTTGTCTGAGTTGAAAAAAACCACACAACACACAATACACTGTACAAGTAAGTGTGTGAGGGTATGTGGTAGGAGACAGCATTTGCTTCCTTAAGGATCCTTATCTGATCAACAACCTTGTCAAGTGGGATGATAAGAAAAAGAAGGAAACTAAAACATGCATAGGCATAAACCTGACCAACAAATAGACAGTAACAAGAACCAAACCTGGCTCGTCACACTAACTGGTATGGGCATATGGAGTGTGGGAATGCTTATTTCAGTACCATTATCTGATTGAGGACCCTGTAAAAATGGGATGATAAGGAAAAGGGGAAGACAATAAGCAAAACGTGTGACAAAGAAACTAACAGAAACAATGACAAGAAACCAATCTTGTCAGTCACACTAATGGATGGGTATCAAGAAACTTCAGGCATCACTTCAAAGAGTGTCAACTTGGACTTTGCAAGTGAGAAGTGCAAACCTGGGGGTCAGGGATACTGGTAGAGGGTTGTGTTGGTGGAACTATGCAAACCAATAAGGCAATGTTTACAAACAGGGAACTAGGGAGAAACAAAGGAGGAAAAAAACCTGAAGGGGTGTAAAAGGGAAGGGTTGCACATAAAACAGGGCCAGTCAGCAGCTTGTCTGACTGAGCCCTGCACCTGATCACCACAGGCTGTCCTGTCTTCTTATTAAATCCTTCCTTAATGATCTCTCTGTGTCATGTCTCTCTCTCTCTCCCACATGTCAGAGTGCGGCAAGGACAAAGTGCCAACTACTAGGGGGACCAGTGAGAGCGGGTTTGGTGCCAGCTACTGGAATCAGACCGGGGGTGTCTGCCCAGCCTGCCCATCCTGTGCTGTCAGGTAATGGAACCAGTGGGAGTCTCAGTGCCAGGAACTGGAGCAGATGGGGGGTCTCGGCTACCAACCACTGGGGTAGTAACGTTGTGTGCCCCCAAAACTAGATACTGGCAGAGACCAGGGTAAGTATGTTTGGGGGGGGGAGGGTGCGGGGACGCTCCAAGGCCAAGCTGCCAGTAACTGATGAGAGAGGCCTGAGTGGATCTGGAGCCAGCAACTGGAGTCAAAGGGTGTAGGCACCCCAAGGCCTGTGGTGCAACTGCAGCCAGTGAGGGTGTCAGTAAGCTACTGGTGTGGGCGAGGGTCTCAGCTGCCAGTCACTGGGAGCAACCAGGGTGAGTGAAGTGAGCAAGGGGCTCAGTGCCGGCGACTGGAGTGGGACCACAGGTCCCAGCCTGTGTGCCTGGTGCCAGCTTCTGGGTGTAGGTGAGTGTATTCACTAGCAAACTTCAAGATGTACTACCTGCAAGTAGGAAGCTCCAGGTCCAGGCATGGGTATCAAATAGGTAGAGGGTCCATGCTGCTATGTGGGGGAGCCCCAGGTGTGGAGTGCCTGGGGAAAGAGCGTGAGTGCATGCATCTGCCTGTGAGCCAGCGAGTAGGAGACCTGTGGGGTGTGTAAGAAGGTCTGGAATGTGGGCAGGGGTATCAGAAGGACACAGGGGGACATGTTGGTGCTTGGATCCACGAATGTCCATGTGCTTGTGCACGTAGCAAGTGTCATGTGTGCCTTCACTAGTGAACTTCTACCTATACCAGCCAGA
>KL271405.1:0-11002 GCA_000699545.1 Podiceps cristatus | reverse complement strand
CCTGCTAAGAAAGATGAATTTAAACTGACGTAGCATAGCCAAGCTCCTGGAGTCACACTTCCACTTTCAAGAAGTAAACTTAATTTCTTTTCTATTTTACAGAATCTTGTAACATCAAAGGTAAATTTCTATTCCAAAATTCTGTTGCAAAAAGCTGTAACACCTCCAGGAGAACAGCTTCTACTTCACAAACTGACTTTGATAAATAAAAAGCTATAGTGACCTTGACATTTGTAAATCCTTTAAAATGTACCATCTGCCCTCGGGATATGAAAATCCATTTTAGAACTAATTTTTACATTAGACACTAATAGGTACCACTCTAGCCAATTTAAAATGAATTTGGTGTGCAGCAAGAATGCTTCAAAGCATCCTAAAAATTGGAGCACATATCAAATGGCATTAAAATGAAGACAATATTAGTAACTGAAACTGCATACAAGTGCAGGTTTTGGTTATTGGTTTTCTTTTGCGTCTTCTTTGTGTACATTACAAGCATATCATTGAAAGCTGAAGACTACACTCCTCACTCAGGTGGTATTCCCACTGAGGTCACATGATGACAGTGGACCAGGACCTGAAATGTGTAAATCTAGGGCAAATATATTTCATAATGTTTTTTGAGTCTGTATGGTAAAACCAGATTATTTAATTCTAAGTCGTCAGGCAGTTGGACTAGATGATCATTGAAGGTCCCTTCCAACCGAAATATTCTATTCTAATCTGCAATATTTATAAGCAAATAGAATGTAGAAGTCATGGCACAACCCAGATGTCTGGCCTGTGCTACATGCTGTTCTTCCAGGAACTAGGGACTGCCACAGACCATAGATGGTCTCCCTGGGGAAAGTAGAAGACCCTTTGACTTTACATCCTGTGTATTTGACAAATAGCAATAAAAACCAAAAACAGAACCAAAACATATCCTTCGTCCAGATCCTACAAAGCAGATCACCGCACTTTACGCAAAAGAATAAACTGAGAAACTGCCTCTTGTGCCTGAAATCCTGTAGCCCCTTTTACAAAGGCAGATAAAGAGCAATGAAGTTGTATGACTAAAAGCACCTTAGCAGCCACCATAATTAAAAAAACTGCATTAAATAAATTATTACAAACCCAAAATAGGACTAAGGCCAATTCAGAATTTAAAAGTGTTCAAAGCCCAAAGACTTTTTCTCCAAGGCTCTGGGAGTGCCCAGCTGAGATTCAGCCCACCTGGCTTTTGTATTCCAGGAAGGCACTGCATTACACTGCAGACATATCTTTAAACCAGCATGTTGCTCACAGTAAGAAGTTACGTCACTTGAAATGGTGTTACAGCAGTCTCCTAATAAATGCTTTTCTGAGCAGTTATAGAAGACTGAGGTAAACTATACTATGTGCAGAATAACAAACTGTGATAACTGATACTAGGATTAGACTTGGAAATCTCTGACGATCCACCTTTTTAATTCTTTAAATATTTTTTCCAAACCTATAAAGTCACCATACACTTTTGGTATTTGTGAATGAAATACTCTACACACACTAGTGACACACAACTGCCAGGAGAGAAATATAAACTTCCTATGCAATCCAAAGCAGAGTAAAGGAAATGTTATAGCAAATAGTCTGGCCGGATCTCTAATGTTGAAAGGAGAGTTCCAGTGTAAGATCTGAAAGCATTCTAGTGCAATTTGGATGATTGTCGTGGCAGGATGGCAAGAAAGGGCTATAGTGTCATAATCAGCTTAAGCTAACGCTGCTGTCAGAAGTGACATTCCCTCCACCCAGGGCCACATGTTCTGCTCTCTTCCCCGTGCCGGCAGACTGCTGATACGGTCGTACCGTTGGATGTTTCTGCTTGCTGATCTGGCTGAAAGCTAACCCAGCAAGAGCAAAATTGTGTAACTTCAGGCATGTGCCCGAGATGCTTCTGCTACAAAACAAGCTTCCCTACCCTAGAAGAGATGTATAACCCCTCCGGGGGTAACATAGACCACTTTTAAATTAGTAGCTTTTTTCTACATTTTCTTTAGGGATCATAATGGTAGTCTTTGTGAATAATGCCTCAAATAGATAACTATGAACATTAATATGCACTTTTATTTTGAATAAAGTGTTTGCAGAGTGCCTGAGTTAGGTGTCTACATGTTAAAAAGCAGACAGAGCTATCCTGAGATAAAATTTTTCCATCCTAATGTCATTTGTCCTTGGTGGTTCATTTTTCCATCAAAGTGGACCAGACAAATCATATGCCTTACTCATGCTGTAAGCCTCTGCTTCCGTTTACAAAGAAGGATGATTCTTTGGCTATTAAATGATAGAAATAACAGGTCATTGTGTGTCACAACTCCAAGTGGCATGAATGGCTTTTAGAGAAATAATTGGATAACTATGGGCAGGCACTTAGAGTACGTGAAAGATTTTCCAGTTTGTAAGTTTTCTACAAGCCATTTAATCTATCTGTTTTGAGCAGTTGTCATGATATGATGTTTATGAGGTTTTTTGCATATTTTTTTTTTTTACATTGACTAGGCCTCAGGAACAGCAAACTAAAAGTTTCACTAATATTTTTACCAAAAACTTTGCTATCCTAAATATATTAAGCTTTTCTTTTTTTTTTTTTTTTTTAAACTTTGGGTAGGTCTTAGGTATGCCAAACTAAAAGTTTCCCTGATATGTTTACCAAAAGTTTTCTATTCTAAGTATGTAAACTTTTCATCTTGTTTTTCCTTAAACATTCATAAAGGTCATATTGCTGCCTTCTGAATCAACTATAAATATTTCCTGTGAGTTGGATTTTATTTCCAAAGTTGCTGACCTGACTTCTGTGTACGATTTTGTATCAGATGACCATCTGGGAGACATCTGTTAAACTGTAATATCGCCCAGACAGGGAACATATCCTTACAGTACAAATGCAAAAAGCTGAAGTAACCTTCCACCTCTATACAAGTGTTCTTTAATAAATAGCAAGCAGTAAGTAATAAAACACTGATCAAGTTGCTTGGATTCTGTCCATAACTGTGGATAAGACCCACTTATGAATTGATTACAATAAACAATTGTTCAACATTTTTGTTGCATACCTATCTGACTTCCTTATAGCACTATATCCCCTTATCTTAGAAAAGACTAAAAACATAGTTCATGTTGCAAACTGAGTTGTCTCATTGCTTTCAGCTATCCCAACAGGCTTTAAAGAGATTCGTTATTTAGAAAGCAACCGTATAGATTTTACCATATATATTCAAATGTGTTTGTTGGTTCTCTAGCTGTATTTTTACAAGTTATATTATTCTTATTTAAAAAACAAGATCTCTCTGAGCAATGCATATACAACATAAGCAAAAAAAACCCCTCACCTCAGTAGAGATAGAGTCTCCACATCCAGAAATGCTGAGTTTCAGAAAACTATCCTGTGAAAAATAAGTCTCTGTTAGCTGTAGTTTTACGTTATGCCAACACTCTCTGTAGACACATTCATGCCTTCCCATTATGAATCCATTGATTGGGCTTGTTTTATTCCAGCATTATAAAAGTGATCTAGTTGGAAAACCAGAAAAAACTCACTACTCCACAGACATTGTAAGGCTTAGAATAAGTTGCATCTTTTAAAATCAAATAGGAGGTTTCAAATTAAGAAAATGTATCTTTTCCTTGAGTATATTGGTATAGCACATCTTATAGAATCATAGAATCATACAATCATTTATGTTGGAAGAGACCTTTAAGATCATTGAGTCCAACCGTTAACCTAACACTGCCCAGTCCACCACTAAACCACGTCCCTAAGCTCCACATCTACACGGCTTTTAAACACCTCCAGGCATGGTGACTCCACCACCTCCCTGGGCAGCCTGTTCCAGGGCCTGACAACCCTTTCAGTGAAGAAATGTTTCCTAATATCCAATCGAAACCTCCCCTGGTGCAACTTGAGGCCATTCCATATCTTGTTCATTAACACGTATAATACGTAGTCTTTCTGCATTTAAATCCTTCATCACTGAAGAAGAGTAAGTCTTCAGGCCGGTGAATATCACTGAACTAGAGTAATTCCCTGGTGTATTATATTGTGAGATAAATCTGTCATTGGCTCTTAACACTAGTTCTATGCAACTGCAGGAATGGACTTGCTAACTATAGATGTTACAACTGAACACATAATTTTAGTAAGAATAGTATTACATGTTTGCTTGGCTTACTAAGAAGATATGGAAATGAGTTACAGGAATATTTTTCTTATTAATTGTACTTCCATGTGATTATGTTTAAATAAAAGTAAATCAAAAATTAAGATATTTTAAATAATTAGATATATAAAAGTACTTCTTTTATTACTCACAGTGTACACACTGCAAATTCATTCAATGATGAGAGAAACAAAAGTAATTCACAGAAGCCTAATGGTCAGTGAAGTAAAAATGGTGTAGTTGCCTATTGTGTTATAGAGTGAGAGCTGGTATTACAGAAAATTAGAGAAAAGCAGGAGTCTGGAAAGCATTCTGTCTCATGCTGGTGATATATTTCTAGAAAACAGGGGAACAGACATAATTTGATTTCCAACTTTCTAATAATATCTTCTGCTTCCTGGTTACTATTTACCTGGAAAGTGTGAGGACAAGAGTGCGAACATCATCAGCCTTCAGACGCAGCACTGCAATGTCCTGACCATACACTAGGCTGACCATGCTGCAGATCTGCTAGGATTTTCTTAATTATCTTGGACAGGTGTGCTTTCCATGACCATTAGATTGTGCTAAGCTGTTCTCCTGTATAGGGTCTAGTACAGTCTGTACTTCTATAATTGAATTTTAAAATGCTCAGAAAACAGTTTCTGTTCCCTTTCTTCAGCAAAATCATGCTACCAGTTAACATGTCACCAGAAGTGAAGTCTAAATAGGTCTTCATCTTACTTTAATAAAGGACTGAATAATCACTGAACTTCGCTGCTTTTGCATCAAAAATACCAGGAAAAAAGCTTTTTTTCCTTTCCTTTGTGCTGGAGGCATCCAGAAATGACAGGATATTGGGTCTGTGGGCTTGCCTAAACTAACGTCACATCTAAGAACTGAAGAAGGCATCAGGAAACAGTTATCTGAATGAAACCAGACATAGCAGATATCATTTTAAAAAATGTAGCATCAGCTAAAAAGTCTGCTAAGAAAGTTGTGTTTGGCTGATTTTTCTCTTTCACTGACCAGGTACATAGCAACAAAGATCAAAGATGTCTCAGCAATCTGGAAAGAGCTACTGCAAATAAAGCTCATCTGTCAAATCCAATACAGTTTAAACTAGCTGGCACTGGGACAAGTATCTACACAAGGTACAAGACAGCAGGGAATCGGCGCCTTACAGGTGCAAGACAAGTACACTTATAGCAAGTCCAGTGAGTTTGTGACAGGCATACTCTCCAAGCATGAGCAAATGCCATGGGCAGGTAGCTAAGTCTGGTGCTATCACTAATTTATCATAGTGACATAAAAATGTAAATGCACCGCTGACCTGTGAATTATATTCATATCTAGTCCTTGTATCTTTACTTCTTATCAGACCTTCTCTTCTCTGGTTTGCTTTCCTTGATAGCCTGTGATACCATGTCTGAAATTAAGCCATAGTCCTACCATTAGAATGGCACAGAGGTAGAGGCCTCTTTATGGATTGTGAGACTGAAACCTCATCCACTGTCTGTTGAAGTATAGAAAGTTCCTTCCATTTAATTTTAATAAATTTTGGAAAAGTTGTATGCATTTTAAATACGCTGAAACAAGACTTTCTTTTTCACTATGTTTCTATAGAATCTGTCACAGTTATAGTCTGCAGGTGAACAGTGTCATGTAAAGGAAGCTTAAACTTGAGGCTGTCAATATTGAATATTTACAGTGGAGTGTCCAGACTAATCCAAAGGTCAAGATAGTATGAATACATTGACTAAAACTTTGGGGAAGTCTTAAAAAAAAAAAAAATATTATGAATATTTTTTACATTTTTTTCTTAGAAAATTTTAGCTTAGCTTTAATTAATCTACTAATGTGCAGTATGGTTTCTTGTCTCTTTGAAATTAGTTATGTATCGATCAAATATTATATAAGCTTAATGGGAATGTATAAGTATGTATTAACTTGGTTTTGGTTCAGAATAGAACATCTAATTCCACTCTGAAGTGATAAAGTTTCTGCTTTAATCTTTGATGGCTTTTCACCATTTGAGCCAACAGCTGATGGAAATAGAAATGAATTATCTTCTAAGAAACTGTTTAATTGCTAAAAATACCTGTTCTATTTATCAGTATTTTAATAGTCTTTACATGAAACTGTTCTACCATTGAAAATGGATGGTTTGCATACAAGAAACAGAATATACTCCAATTTCAGAACTTGATTCTTAATGGTAATACAGATCCAGAAAGAATTCCAGTTAGGATGAATTTGCTGACTGTAGATAGCTAAATTGAATATGAAATTTCTACATATAGCAGTTACAGAAACTGGCATGAATCTTGTTTGCCCAATTTATTAAGAGCATTATTTAGGGCTGACTTGCACAGCCAGAGTACTTCTTGAGCTTGTCTTTCAATCTGACAGGAAACGCAGCAGTCAGCATCTCTTGGCACTCAGGCATTAAATGGTACTACACGGAGAGGCATATTCCAGATGACTTCCTGAAATAAATGCTATTGTATCGACATGCAATTGTAACCTGTTATGAAGCAGGTCTAATGATATTGCAGAGCATATAAGAGAACATACTGTATGCTATCGCAAAACTGGGAAAACTGGCAAAGGCAGTAACAGATGGAACATGAAAGCCTTTCTGATTAATAAAACATGTTGTGTCACCCAGCCTGTGCCAAATTATAGGTGAGCAGGACTACGTGCCGTAACAGCTTCATTGTCTTGTCCTAGCCCTAGAAGAGATCCATCTTCTGCTTACACCAGTTGCTGGCACTGGTGGTATATGGCAGAAAGGATGAAGAGTCCAAAGGGGAGGAATGCACAGAAAGTGGGAAGAGAAGGCCATAGCAGGGTGGTGCAGTTTTGACATTTCCCAGCGGCTTTCTCAATTAACACTACGTCTCTGTTCTGCTCCCTGTAGAATCCTGCATCATTTGTTTGACTTCACTTATTCATAGAATCATAGAATCATAGAATGTTTTGGGTTGGAAGGGACCGCTAGCGGTCATCTAGTATCTAGTCCAACCCCCCTGCAGTGAGCAGGGACACCACTACCTAGACCAGGTTGCTCAGAGCCCCGTCCAACCTGGTCTTGAATGTTTCCAGGGATGGGGCATCCACCACTTCTCTGGGCTCTATTCATTATCAATCTGTATCTGCGACATAATCTTTCACAAGGACATATACATGAGTCACGTATATAGATGATTCATGTTCATCCATATTCACAAAGCTCAAAGCTTCTGCAGTTAAAACTGAGCAATTAAGTTTTAAGAGAGAAAAGACATCCTGACATATGTATAATGACGCATTTAAAACATCAGTATATCTGCAATCATCTGAGCAGGTGACATAAAGATGTTTATATCCATTCATTTTGTTTTGACAAAGAAATAACTGTTATTTCCCATTAAGAAGTCTTTCACTCCTTTATAGAGAAACATACAGAAATGTATGTTATAATTTGTATGTTCTAACTCCCTCTTATTAAGAGTCATATCACATATATATAATAGCAGGAGAACAATCAGTTCTGTTAGGGAAAAGTGTAACAATCTTCACATTTTATTCTATTCAACTCAGTAGAGTAAGACTTCAAGAAAATCATTTCCCTGTCAAAATGACAAAAGAAGATTTGGACTGACAAGCTGTCAGAACTGGTTTTCCCGATCCAAAAATGAGAGGCTTATTGACGCAGAATGAGAAAATAATCTTTGAATTTTCTGACCTTGAACGACCTCCTTATCAGTGACTTTTGGTAGTACCAAATCAGGACATAAATAATTGCATTCTTTATGAGGAACCAATTTCTTTTATTTCTCATTTTACCTTGTCCTAGCAAATTTATTACAGTTCTAATCTTCCTATAATTGGCATGGCTTTATTGTATCTGATAATATTCATATCAAAGTTGATAAATTTCCAAGTAACACAGTGTATAGATAGACTTACATAAATAAAATAGTCTTATTATTGGTAAATGAACCTTCCCTTTCTTCCATGTATAAGATGTCATCACACTGGAAATATGCTTAGAATTAGGGATATTTCCACTGAAATATATTGTGTTTATTTTTTTTTGTCTGCATAACTTTAGGCATTATATGAAAAAGCGGACCAAGGACTTTAGCTTTGTAAATAACAAAGATCTGGTTTGCATCCAAAACCCCTGTATTTTCCCATTTTACTTGGAAAAATTACCTCATTAGGTAGGAAATTATAAAGCGTGTATTGTTGGGACTTCCTTCAAATGTTTGTCTATTTAAGGTATTACAAAAACCTAACATATAATATGGAAAATGTAAATGCAATTTCCAAGTAGCACTTTGGCAAGCTACCAGTGGCATCTATTGGCAAAGCAGAATGTGCAAGAAGGGGCAAATAAAAGCAAAATACAGAAGGTAATTTGATGGGTATGTGAGGAGATCACAAGCCAATTATGAGCCAACAGCAAGCTTTTATTTTAATTAGGGCTTTGTATACAACGGGATTATGATGTTCATAAAGGCATCATAATTATTATATGGGAAAAAAAATGTAGTCCTTGTGCACATTGGGATATGAATTCTCAGCCCTGACATTTCCTCCATAGTGTATAGCAAGTGGAAAGTAAATGTGGAGGAGCACATCAGGATTCCCTGTGTTGCAGGGTTCACCCAAAGCATGTCTAACCACCATGGCGTACCACCAAGATATGCCAGCCCGAACAAGCAAACAAAAAGCACGACACAGCTAGGAGGCTCAGTCCTACTGTTCAGTTACAGACAATTCAACAAAGCCTGCAGCCGATGTGTAGAATGGAAAACATCTGTGTCCACTGATATATGTAGATGACTGTGGTGTTCAAAATCAGTATCTCAGACTATGAAAACACCAGGGAATTATGAGAAGAAAGATTCTCACTAAGGAATGGCTTCCATTATTAGAGGTAGACTTTGGGATCATTATCACCTATGTTTATGTATCCATCTTAGGTACTTACATGGGAAGGTTAGGACTCTTTGTAGGAAACAAAATAAAAAGTAATTTCTACAGGACAGATAAGACTGTCATTTCATAGGGAAATATCTGAAATGGCACCTAAGAAAGGTGATTAAAACAAGCTGGTATGAATACGTCTGAAGTTGGGCACATTAGCCACAGCCAGAAGTCTGCTCCATATAAATATAGGGAGTGATGAATTTCCACAGGATTTCTAAGTAGACTAATTTAGGATGTGTACCTGTGTTCCAATATACAAGGTGCACTAGTCCAGTACGTATAAAGAAATTGTAATCCTTACAAAATTAGCACTTGAGAGTCAGGCTAGGCAAGGCATGTAACTGTTTTTTGAGTTAGGCTTGCCCACATTTCAAAAGAAAAGCCTGATTATCAGTTCCAGCACATACTGTAGAGAAGCAGGAGCCTTCTGACAAAGCTGTGCTTATAAAGAGCAGATGTTGAGGGCCTCCTGGACACAGGATAATCTTCTTTCCTTATGTTAAGATTGTGTAGTCCTAAGAATGGAACTAAGCCTTACATGTTAACATTTTACTAAATATGAACATTTACTCAAAATGAAGTTGTAACAGAAGAAATAGCAGCAATCACTAACTGTAAACAATTGCAGTACAGAAAGAAACTACATTTGTCACATGCTATTTTCTCTTTTTGATTGTTTTTTGAGTGTGGATTATATTAGACCACTGGCCAGGCACTGTAAATGAGGACTAAGATTTCTGAGACACTGACTTGGAGAAGTTTGCCCAGATGCAAGCTGTGCTGATTCACTGGAACTCTTATCCCTTAAAAGTACTTTGCAAAAGTAACTAAAATCCATGCAAACCACTGTATAAGAAACTGTCACTCCCAACAACACGGTCAAATCCCTGGTGAGCTCATAAAGTCCCACAGCTGTCACTGGGAGCTGGATCAGGCTCAGTGCCCAGCTATGGAACTTGATGCAGAGATTAGTAAGAGATATTCTTTAGCCTGTAGTTGTGTGTATATCTGTAGTTGTGTGTATAATCGCCTTTTCTGACCCAAAACAAATTCCACCTGCACAGAATTTCAGCAGTGTCAGAGCAAAGCTATGCCCTAGCTTTCCTGTTCCACCAGGCTGGCACTATGGTTCAGTGATGGGCGGTGCTCCAACTACAATGCTAGTACAGCAGGTTTAAGGGATTGCCACACATTATACTAATTTAATTCATGCCCATGTTACTGACTGAATCAGAAGTGGGAGCAAAGAAATTCATGTTGCTGTAGCTCTCTTCATGATCAATTTTGGTTGAACAACAGCAAGTCACGTAGGGTTGCTTCATTCCTGACAGGATTTAGTCTAAAGAGGGAAGACATCAGTGGCTCATTAAAACAATGGTTTTTTTAAGTTCTCACAAATTTACCTGTTTCTTATGAAGCAGCTCACACCACATTGTATCACTTTGTAGGTGCGGTATGTTCTCAGCCTTGCTTGTTGGAACAGGAGACCTAGATCTCTGAAGGGTTTGCAGTGCTGTTCAAACTTCTCTTGACAGAGAAACTGGAGGGGAGTAAAAACCACTCATTGCCTTTATATCTTTATATGACTATAAAAAGTGTTCCATACAGTCTGTGACAGGATCTGGCTTTATATCAAGCAACTATTCAAACATAACTAATGAAAAACATTTATTGAGCACCATCACTTTGCATATTGCTGAGCAAATGGGAGGATGCTGTTTGTGTTGCAGGACACCCACAGTCTATAAAAGACAGAACTGTTCCTACCTTTATCACCTTTGCTATTATTTAGCACCTAATAACAAGAAGATCCAGCTTTCTTAAAAGACCTTCTATGGTGACCTTCTATGATGGAGTGACAGCAT
>KL271404.1:53505-91785 GCA_000699545.1 Podiceps cristatus | reverse complement strand
TTACCGTTTGGGGTTAAACCATGACACCTTTTTAGCAGACACTGTTGCTGGTTTCATATTTTCCAATTTGGTGGGTGGTTTTTGGATGTTTTTTTGGTTGGGGGAGAACACTTCATCTGCTTTAGCTTCTTACTGCAGACAGTAGTTTGTACATATTTTGTCTTTCCATAAACATTCCTACCTCAAAAATATTCCTTATGATGTGTCCTAACGTATGGAAAGACTTTAGGGTCTCTTCAGTGGAAATACTCTCAATTTACAGTAAGAAGAGGAAATTTATTGGTCACTGCTTCCAGCCAGTACATAATAAATTCTGCTTCAAAAGAAGAATCAATTCACAATGTATATGGACCAGTTTCTGGGGGGGGGGGAAATCACTGACAGTAGTTAGATTCCCCAACTATAACACCTTTAAGTTAAATTCAATGACTTGGAATATTGGTGTATTTATATTTCGTACATGGACTTAGAGGTGCTAGGCAGAGTAGAGAGACTTGAGAGACTAATATCTGCTGCTCTTCAGAATACTGGAATTTGAAAAAGTTGAAAAATGTTTGGGAGACAGCTATTGTCAACTCCTTTTGCTTTTATAAATCACATGCTGCAGGGAAAAAAACAAAACCAAAAACAAACAAAAAAACCCAAAGTAAAGAAAATCTTATCTTACTTCGTTTGCCATGAGCAAGTTGAGAACAAAAGTATTAACACACCTAGAGCACAACTGAACATGGAGAATGCAAGGCAAGTACACTAAGGTTGTGAGGTAAATGTTTATGTCGTAAAACTGACTAGTATCAAAATCTTAGCTATCTCATTTCTTCTGAAATTAAAATGTATTTTTAAAGGCTTTTTAGAAAACAATATAATACCATTCTACTCTGAAAGAAGTTAGGTATTTAGTAGGCTGACTGACATTAGGGGTTGAATTTGCATTTGGCATACTTGAAATGTTCAAACTTGAAGGAGTTAAAGCCTTTGTTTTGAAACACAAAAATATCACACTGTGGAAAGAGAGAAAGAGACAGTGAAAACAACTGAATGATTGAGAGATAAACATTGTGCATTATTGTTTATTCAAGCAGCTAGCAGCACTAAATAAGGTTTTCCTAATATCATTACTGTGGTTATTAACATCCTTTTTCACATTTAAAAATCATTCCTGAAACTCAAAAGTGAATTGATTTCTCCCCACTGTAATTAATTACTCCACATTTAATTGCAGGAAGCTGCTTATTTTTTTCAACTCTGCACTTGCAAAGTAGCAGCTTAATTCTATTCCCTTTCAGTGCTGTTCTACGTGGGACCAGTGAATGCTGGGGCAACAGGATGACAAAGTATCTGCTCCTGGCCTTCTCTCTCTATAAAGCAACTCACATCTACCATATTACATCTCTGCCTCAGGAAAAGGAAAACAGTTAAGTTTTGAGTTTTAAATAAGGAACCAGAGACAAAAGACAGGATTCTCAAAAATATTCACTGTGGTTTAACAAGCACAGCCAAGTGTTCTGCTGGTTGTAATGGAAATGGTGTCTTGAGTGTTTCTGTGTAGATGTAAGATAGCAGGGGTTATCTGGGCTACAGTCCATCAAATCAGTATTGGAGAGACAATTCCTATAAAAAGCAAGAAAGAAAAACAGAAACTAAACATTGCTGAATAGCAAGAATACTGTATGTTGTTCCCAGGTACTTTTTTTGGTTTTGTCAAGCTGCTGCTTGACAAAGAGAGAACAGATAAATGGTGCTAGTATTTCCTGCTTAGCGGCTACAAACATTTCTTGGCTTGAGTATGCAAATAACATAATCCACTAAATTCTACTCTTTAGGATTTTTTTTATTGTTTTCATACACTGCACTTTAACATCAGCAACAGTGGCATAACCTGGGGCACTACTTAAATATTATGTATGCAAACAGTGATAAACTACACATAGTGCAATGAAAAAATATGTGAAGTAGCTCTTAACTCTACATTTGTAACTAAAGAAAGTTATGGCGTTATTTTTTTTCAGAACTGAATCCATTTGGAATATTTCTGTACTTTTTATGGCAACTTGGCACTTACCAAAATCTATAGTATAAATTTGGATTTTGTTAAAAACATCACACCTCTATATGTTGCTAGTGGTTTCACTGCATTTTTCTGCATTAATAAGTATTCATTTAACACAATTCATCCAAAAAAATCAAATGCAGAATATCATCGTTGCATCACATCAAATCAGCTTTGGAATCTCTGCCTAAGGATGACTTCCCTTCGGTAGCTTTGCTCTTTTACTGCAAAAAATATGCAACAGGGCCTAAAGCCCATATTAACACACTGCTGAAGTGTTTTCTATGCCATTAGAACATCATCTGAAAGACGACGAAATTGGCTTTCAGATCCTAACCCACATTCAGTTCCCCAAACACAACACAGTAATACGAAGCCAGTTTACATATGTACACATATGTGCATATACACTTTCCAGAAATAATCCCTACTACTTTGTGTTGATGAGATACTGAAAAAGTCCCGGGGGAACAGAGCACTGAATTGGTTACTTTTCATTATTTACCTTCCTACTTTAGCTTATTTGAACATCCTAACCTATAAATAAGAGCAACACTGAGGAAAGAAAAAGTCAGGTTTTAACAAGTAGCTCTGCATAAAATCCATAGTCTGGGGAAACTGAATTTTTGTGGTGAAAGACATTTTGGAACATGAAGGTTACTTTCTGGTTTGCCTCTAACAGTAGCACAAGGAACAGCACCCACTCACAACACTAAATAGTACTTACACCATGGCTTATAAGCAGCCGATAGTCAGGCAGAAACCTCAGATCTCATGTGAGAGAATACGTCCAAAGCCTGGAAATTGTCTCCAGTGCCATGTCTCAAACACTCCTACTAGGGGTTACAACTAGCTTAAAAAGTAACATATGTAAGATTCAAGATTGTCTTTAGTTGACCTCTATTTCTTGAGCTCTAGGGTCCACACATCAAGCACTTAACAACTGCTAGACTAGAAACTGTCTCAATGAAGAAGGATGAAAAAAGCAAAGTATTCTATGACTCAAGGTACTGTGGCTGTGCATGGAAGGCCCAGCTGCTAAAGATTTACAAACAGAAGTAAACGTTAGTGTTTTTGTGAGTGTCCCAAAGGCACCATACACTGTATTAGCAAGACCATGGCCTGCAGGTTGAGAGAAGTGATCCTTCTACTTTGTTCAGCACTTAGGAAACCACACCTGTGTCCAGTTTGGGGCTTCCCAGTACAGGACACTGAGAGTGGAGCAAGATCCACAGAGGCCATGAAGAAGGTTGGGGACTGTAGCACGGAGGACTTGGAAGTGACTGAGAGAACTGGGTTTGTTCAGCCCTGAGAAAAGAAGCCTAGTAGAAGATATGACTCACTTCAGCTACCTAACAGCAGTGTATAGGAAAGAGAGGCAGGCTCTCCTCTCAGGGGTACAGTGACAAGAGGCAGACTGCCTGGAATACAGTAGCATCTGACACGATAGAAGGAAAACATATTTAATCAGAAAGATGGTCATGCACTGGAAGAGACACCCGTCCTTGGGGATATTAAAAACTCTGCACTATGGAACTCAGCACATGAAGAAAAAAAAAATGAATGAACAAGTATAGAAAGATCCTTAAAATAAGTACCTGCGTATCTTGATACTATTCTGATTCTTTGTGTCTTATTTCAGTCAAGAATCAACCCCCAATTGTGCAAAATCAAACCCAAGTGAGCTTTATCACCCTGAAGGGCTTACAAGGTGAAGTTACAATGGCAAACTGACAAAACATACAGAGAAAAAGCACAGGGTAACAATGAAACTGCTCTGAACAGACATAAGCAGTAGTAACATCACATCACAAGTAACATCACATCACAAGTAACATCACATCACAAGTAACATCACATCACAAGTAACATCACATCACAAGTAACATCACATCCTACACAACATAATTAATTCATCATGTTATCCAGAAATTCAACAATCATTTCAATATGTTGAAGCATCTTCAAAGAATGAAGTCCTTGTATAAGAACAACATGTTTTTCAGAATCAGACTTCAGTGATGACTGAAGACAAAAGCTAAAGGTGCACTGGTTAAAGAACCTTGTCATGGCCTCATATAATAATAATAAGGCTGTCAGTGGATGTAATTTAAAGGCATGATTGTCCTCACTGAAAACTCTCTACTTCCTGCAGGCTGGGATTGTCCTTTCCTTGCATGTTCCCTCCTCATATTAAAATACACCTCTGTAATTATAAAGGCTCTTATTCAAGCAAACTCTTTTCTACCCACTCTCTAGCTACGTATTTTAATATTGCCATGGATTAGAAATCATAGCTTTCTAAAAAGCAGTAAACAGTGTCCTACAAACTACTTCCTCTTCTAAAATGCTAATTTACTTTAGATAAATAGCATTCTTGTCATATGTCAATTTATTCTAAAGGAAAAGGAAGAAAAAAAGAAAAACTATGCACATACTTGGACTATAGTAACACAAAATTGTACCTTTTGAAAAGCTTTGATTGTTTCCTTACCATGAACTTTTGCTTTTTTGAATTGCTAATTCAGTTAATGCGTTCATTTCGCTCTGCAATTTGCATCATGAAAATTACCAGCCTTACAAGGTCCTCTGTAGTTCACATATTTTGTTACAAAGGTTGTATTCTACGTTAGGAAATAGTAGGAAGTCTTGAAAAGGTAAAACACTAGAGCCAGTGGTATAACAGTACTTGTTAGCATCTTTGAAACATAACATGAAGATCTGCATTTATTTTTATTCAATTTGTTTATTACTAAAAAAACCCTCAAATCTAAAACAAGTCTATGATCATTGCTTTGTCTTTCAGGTTAGCCACAGAGTAGCCAACTAGACTTACAAAGCTGGAACTTTGGCTGCCATAGTACACCTCCAGATTTTCAAATTTCCATTGTGCTATTCCCAGTGATAGGCAGCATATGTGAGTATACAGAGTACAATTAAAAAGCCTCATCCTATATCTATGGAAGTTAACATTTGTTTTCAGCTAAATTTCCAGACACTGTTCCCTATGAAAGGCAGTGTTCAATACCTCCATAACCAATAATATGGAGGAAATTACCCCATAAATCATGCACAGCAGAGACCACACCTGCATTCTGTGATTTGTTAACTAACAAAAATGTGTCTTGACTCAGGTTTGAGGTTCCTAAGTCTCACAGATGTCGGAGCGATCAGCGGGAGACAAGCACCATCCGTTGATGATCAGCAAGCCTCGTTTATTGATACTCAATACACACCTTATATATTGTTCATTAATTAGCTCATACATATTGCAGAAGCATAGCTCATCATTGGTTAATAGTTAGATGTCAACTCCTCCCATGCTTATGTTTTGTGTTAGCCTTGCGATTTAGCAGTTCCCTAATTCTCACATTCTTGTTTCTCTTACCCATCCTGTTATTGTACAACAGCTGTGCTCAAGGTCGCTCTGGCCTGCTACACTTTAACTAGCTTAATTCTATCATGTCCTTTCTCTGCCAGCCACCCTGTGGCAAGGCTCCCCACACACAGAAATGCTAATGAACAGAAGAACAGATAGCTGTAGATTTTAATGTTAAAAAAACCAATTTCTGGAAACTAACATAACTTCTGGATGACAAAGTGTGAGAAAAATAAATATAAAATTACATCTTTCTTCTGTTTCCAAATAAACCAATAGCACAAGTGTACCCAGAACAAGGATTCAGATACATGGATTTCATAGAATCATAGAATGGTTAGGGTTGGAAAGGACCTTGAAGATCATCTAGTGCCAACCCCCTGCCACGGGCAGGGACACCTTCCACTAGATCAGGTTGCTCAGAGCCCTGTCCAGCCTGGCCTTCAACACTTCCAGCGATGGGGATCCACAGCTTCTCTGGCCAACCTGTTTCAGTGCCTCATCACCTTCATTGTGAAGAATTTCCTCCTAATATCCAATCTAAATCTGGCCTCCTTTAGTTTAAAACCATCCCCCCTTGTCCTTTTGCTACTCGCCCTTGTAAAAAGCCCCTCTCCATCCTTCCTATAGGCCCCTTCAGGTACTGGAAGGCTGAAGATCACCTCAGAGCTTTCTCTTCTCCAGGCTGAACAGCCCCAACTCTCTCAGCCTGTCCTCACAGCAGAGGTGCTCCAGCCCTCGGATCATCTTCGTGGCCTCCTCTGGACCCGCTCCAACAGCTCCATGTCCTTTGTGTTGGGGGCCCCAGAGCTGGACAGTTTGTACTGTTTGTACTGTTAGAAGGGTTGACTAAGATAATAAATAAGCATGAAGAATTGCTTCATACAATATAACATATAAATCAAGTCTTGCTGAAGTCAGGGAGTAAAAGTCAGAAATATTCGCATAGCCCTGACATTCTCAAAGCTACATGTTGATTAAGATACCTAAGATTTTCTTCTAACGTCTACTTCTGTGTGGGCAAGACAGCCTTGTATCATCAGCGGAACTAAGCACACAGTAATGCCTAAGTAACAACCAGACCGTAGTGGCTTTATTCAACTATACAGGACTGAATGAACTAGTAAAAAACCCTTCTAGGGTTAACATCATAATACTGTACTTGACTTTCCAAAAAGATTATTGTAAAATATTTCCCCTAGGAAAGAGAGAACAACCCAAATGTGCAGATACACATTGGAATACATACTCACACAGCTCAAAAGTCCTTTAAAAGCTTAGTGCTGCAGAGGAAACATAAAGGCAAAGCCTAATTTAGTGTACTTGTGCATTTGCTATTATTTTAAGCCTAGGGTAAATAATCTCATCTGGTAATGGGTCTTTAACGCATCAGAGGCTGAGCAAAAGATTAAGGAACTTCCCCCCCTCCTTCTTCCAGGCCACCATTCCTACATGAGAAGCCTTTCAAGCCTGTTAGGTGACAGGGCTGGGGAAACAGCTCCATAGCATTGGGTGGCTATGGAGAACCTCTTTGAGCAGCACATCTGAATAGCGCGGTAGCTGGTACGATCTGTAAAGCCGCTGAGACACACTTGACATTTAATAGTTCATCAGTAGTTTATGGACCATGGTTTTAGAAGCCCTGAATTGATTTAAGCACTCAGAACAATGTCACACAAACTACAAATATTCTACAAAATGTACTTCATGAAGCAAATAAATCGTAACTTCTTTAAACTCCTTACCAATTCCAATATCACAATACCTATAGAAGAAATCTTAATCCAAATAACTAGCAACTTACACATTTTGGTGTGAAATAGAACTTTTGAAGTACATAAGTTCTGAAAGCAACTGTACTGTTAGAAGGGTTGTCTAAGATAATACATAAGCATGAAGAATTGCATGGTGCTGGAAGAGTACAGTGTTGTAATTGACATATCCAAACTTCACAGATATGTTTATATTACAACAAACCTTTAGAAAAGATTATCTGTAGTTCTTTCTGTAAAAATGGTGCTTTATGAAAGAAAAAAAAAAAAAAGACCAACCTGAGCAGCAGTAATTCTATATATAATTACTGACTCTAAAGTCTGAATTCATCTGCCTGTCCACTTCCAACCACTGAAGAATGCACGACCGTAACGCCACAGACCCATTCACACACACAGGACTCCAATCTCAGAAGCTGCCGATGGGTGTGTGCATCCAGGTTTTCATTTCAATACCACATTCTAATTGCTTGCTATTCTACAGTATTGCTGTTATCCCCTTTTAAAATGAATTAACCTTAATCTTTTGATATCAATAGTATGACTTCACATACTTCAGATAGAAAATGCCACAAAACAAAAATTCCCCAAGCTCCTTACATACCCTAGGTTCTAAATTTTGAATCGCTCTTTAGCATTCTGCTGTAAGACTGGTTCAGCCACCATTGGTGTATTTCATTGTGCTTTGCATATCCACAGAGTGCTTTCCTAGTATTATCAACACAGCCTTGTTACAGAGTAATTTCAATGACTGAATACACACCAGCAGTTTGAAACAGCAGGGATTTGAAGCCTGATGAGGGCAAACTTTTATCGCAGTATCTTTCTAGATTTATTGGAACACAAATGGGATAAATAGTGGCAAGATACTTCTCTAGCATCATCAGGTACAGACAAAATAGAAGCTCCAGAGGCTTTTGAACCAGAAGGTCCTTGAGACAAGAGGGTCTCAGCTGAAGGTTAACCATATGCACAGCATGCACCAGTAATGTTTATGGCTCTTAGACCTAAAACTTTGAAGTTCTGTATGAGTACAGAATATTCAAGTGTCCTAAAAAGCTTTTTAAAAAGATACACGTGACCCACACACAGCCTTTCTACATTTCAAAAGAACACCATCACATTCAGAAAAGAGGTTTTTGCATTAGCAATCTTTTGTTTGGCCAAAAGAGGAAATACATGTTCTTCCTTGTTACACTTATGTGATTTCTTAATTGTTAAGACAATATGATTGGCTGAGCCAATAGCACCTAGCATTAAGATGTTACCCAACATACAGAAATAAATGCTCTATAAAATCATCAGGCACAAGTTTTTACAAATCAAAACACAAAAATCTCCAATCCTCCATTCCAATTAATCCTACCTTGAACTAATATTCCTAAACAAAACAAGGCAAGAGAAATACCACTGAAAATAAAGCTTCTAGGGCTTTTCTCCCTTAAGTGACTTGGCCAAGAAGGACTAAAGTGAAAAAAAAGGGAGAAATGTAGATGAATGAAACATGCATGAGCATACTTCCTTGTCCTTATTAGTTCTGCAGCAATTTTTCAAAATGCTGTTGACACCATAATAGTCCCTGGGGAGAACATGTTAACTAAAGGGAGAGCAGCTTCATTTATCAACACTGGGACAGCAAATTTGCATGTAGAAATTATGCCAATATGCAAATACAGCTAATCAGGAATTGGTAAAATCAAGTCATGCTATAAGAAGTCAAGGCTAAATTGCAGGATTTACTGTGATTACTGAGGGTTTCAGAGTTGTTCATTATAGCGACTGTTCTACAGGACTACAATGCACAGCCTAACACGGGGTTAAACAGACAAAAAAAAAATCTAACTCTAACAGCATGGAATAGGTAAACATTTTTATTTGACAAACCTGAGCTCTCCTGTTTGATCCTGGAAATATAAAGGAAGCTTAAAAGGTTTTGTCCACAAAGATTGTGTAAGAGCACAGAGATCCTCTGTTACAGCTGAAGTGAGAAACTATGTTAAAATACTATGTTTTCACACATGGAACTTGAACTTCAGGTAATCCACTTCCTTTTAAACATACAGTTCCTCATATAACTCAGGAGTTAAAGAAATAAAGTCCTCAGATAATTCTGTATTAAAAAAAAAAAAAAAAATCACAGGCAGAGGGAATCAGATGAAAGGGCACCAATCTGTGAGAAGAGGGCCTCTAATTATACTTCATTTATACTATTCACTTTCAGTTATATTACTCACTATGGGAAGAAAATAGAATAGAAATTTCCTTGTTTTGACAGTACATATAAAATCTAGGTCTTTCCAAAGACAGTTAAACATTTTCTTGCTTTTGTTTTGTTTATATTGGGTTGTACATGCAGGTAAGACTTTTGAAGCTGTATCAGCCAGACCAAGCAGAATCCTTGATAATCCAGTATGTATGACAGAACCTTCTGTGTCTATGTCTCACATTTGAGAAGGAAACATGGGACTTTAACTACATTCATGGCCATCTTATAAGCTGTGACATTTTTCCCCTTTTCTAAAAGCTAAGTCATGCCATTTACTTTGCTAATCACCTTTTACCTACTTCCCATTTACTCTAATCATTTAGGAAGACATGCTGTGTAGACTTCCAGTTACCTCTAGACAGGGTCCAACTATTAGTTGGCGTTTTTCTGCAGTGGGTTTTGTCTTACAATATATACACAACTGGTAATAGGGTATTTCACATCATTCTTCATATATTGAACAGCTTCCTAAACAAAGGTAATCAATTCATTCCACTCTCTTCTCCCATTCAAGACAACATTTCAGAGTGGCAAATGCCATCTTTTGGACTTGGGTAATGCAAAGCAGCATACCATCTGCTCCACAGTGGGATGGGTTAGTCAAAACATCACAGAGAAATTGAATTCACTGTGAAATTAGTTATGCACTAGCTCAGAAACTGCTAATAACACACAGATAATATGAGGATTTGCAGAAAATACCAATACTGTATTCTGATTAGCAAGCAGAACTTCACTCTGATGCCTTCAGGTCTAGAGTTCCTGCTCAAAGAGCAAATACATAACACATTAGCACATTATATGGGTAAATCCAGAACCCTGGGACCCGCATATTAAAAGCGGCAGCATAAGGGCTCTTGCTCATCAGATTTTGCTGTTTGTTTTGGCTCAAGGGCCCTTATACCTTTTACCATGAAAAATAAAATATGACTTCCAAATTACTTGGGGGGGAGGGAGGGGGAGAGTATGGAAAGGTGCCTTATATTACTTAATGAACTAAGCCAGAACTTACTCATCTGTTTTGTTTTGTTCAAAAAGCACTTGCTACCACAGTCCTTCAAGGAAAGGACAACTGTTCAGAAAGGCAGAACCCTGGCTAGAAAAAAATAAAAATCACACTATAACAAAGACCATGAACCTAAAGCAAGATGGATGTATCTTAGGCCCTTGCTAAGTCTTTACAAAGATAAAATGCTGAAATAATAGCCCTTATAATTGGTACAAAGATACTATTCATGTGTATGAACATTAGTGCAGAGAAAAGAAATGCAATTTGCCTGTGTATCAATGGCTTGAGCACACAAAATACTGAGATGTGAACACATCTGAGACTAAACAGTCATTTAATGGTTTTGCCACAAACAATACTTTTGCTTTTGTAACCCACTGTCACAGCCGGGTTACCTGCTTCACAGCTGTATAAAGACAGCAACCACAGGTTTGTACGATTCTATAATACACAAGGACACAGAGGCTATAGTCCTCTAAGTTTCTCTATTACAGATTACCACGAGTAACACAAAAATCACCAATCACAACTACTTCTTGCAGTTACCGCTCGCTTCAGAGTGAGTCATGACAGTTACTGGAACAGTTTGAATCAAAACTTTGAAAGTGTCCATAACAATTTAGTGCAATCTTCTCATAAAACAAAACAAAAGCACCCTGGCTGCATTTGCACAAAGCACAGTTGCATAGCTGCCATAAGTTACTTTTTTTGTTATGAGATTTTTCCTATGGCATATAAAATCTGCCTTATTCCTATACATCACTGAAAGGCTGCTGACTACATCCTAGCATAGAGAATATCCAAATATGCCTGACTTCCACTTCAATTTTTTAATCATAGAATATAAGAGACAAGTATATGACAATGGTTCTGCCCCAGTTCTTTCAACAGAATAAATGTACTCCCTAACTGAGAAAAAAAGAAGCATGTCAGTTCAGGGCAAAGGAATTCACAAAGAAATATTTAGGACTCAGGAAAAAAAGATAAAAAGACTCCCAAAACTAACATTAATAACAAGCACACAGGGTAATCTTAAAATACTTTTAAGGTATTAGGGACATGACACCTGATGCTCCAAACACATCTTTCATGGATCCTTCATATAAATTAACTAGCATCTGCTGTTGCGGTTATTCATTGAAATGACACACAAAAAGGTGATTTCACACACACACGTAAACAAAAATGTGGTGCCTGTTCTTCATAACATATTTAAAAATATTTACTCCCAATGATGAAGACACACTTAAGGCCAACACACAGTGAAATTTCACCCTCTCCAGTAAGGTATTGTCAATGCTGTGGACAGAGCTGCTGTTGTTGACCTTGGACTGTAGCAAATAGGAGTCCTGTAGCTCTGCAGAGAGCATATAAAGTAGTTCTGAAGAGAAGCTAGAGAGGCATCATTAGAAATTTCCTGTGCCTATGGAAATTCTGTCATTTAAGCACTATGTTATCATATTGTGATTGTTTGTGTCATCTGTCATTGGGTGGAGATTCAGAGAGCAATCTCTCAAAGATAAAATACCTTGTCAAGTTGCAACCCCCGCAGCCCCACTGCAGTTCCGCAGCTGTCCAACGGCCTGCACGAGAAGACTTTCTCGGTGGATCAGGATGCTGTTTGTTAGCTGCTCTACAAGCGGAAAAGCACAAATAAGCAAACCCCTGATATTAGGAAAAATAATCTCACTATACTGTTATTTGGTGCGTTCTTTTCTGTTCATAATTTTATATGTCCAAAAATTCAATAGAATAAAAAACATACGCCAAGATACAGATAGCAAACAGGTCATATGACCTTCTACTTTTGAATACAGTGGTCTAAACAGTGTATTTCTGCATGGAGTTTGATTTGTAACAGCAGAAATTTTTTTAGCCAGAAAAGAAAATATTTTTTTAAAATTGAAAATGTTTTGGGTTTTTTTGTAGTATCTTTTAAAACTGTCTTGTCAAAGTATTGACTCTTCCTCCCCCCCATTAGGGTAAATAACTATTAGCATTTTATTGGTAAATAAAAAGACTTTTTTAAATTTAAAAATACCAATTCTACTTTCTGTGTGGAAAAAAAATCTGTGAAAGCAGTATAATTTGACTGAAAGAGAAAAAAACCTTATTTTGCAAGCTGAAAAAGATCATTTAACTTTATTTAACTTCTACACGTGCACTCACCCAACGAGCCAAGGGGTAAGATTAGTCACAGTACATGATGCTAACAGCAGTTCAATTCAATATTTATTATTTATTCCAGTATTCTGTAGGAATTGATTCATTTAATGAGCAAACAGGTATTATGAATATTAAAACAGATTTTCAACATCACAGATATTTGTGCCACTGGAGGTTAACAGAGAAGATCTTTAATTGTGAGGCAATAGGTTGTCAATTTTTCCCATAAGTATTTCTCTTCTACACTGATGCTTTTTATCTCAGAGCTGTTACAAACATTAAACTGGCAAGCTTAGTCGTAAGATTTTTCAGTGCCTTTTAAATAATTGAAAATCATGTGGCATATAAAACAGATATTTAGGTACATACTTTAATTCTGAACTATTCTACTGTGACTATTTGTATATGTTTGTATACAAAAAAGATAACCAACAGATTTCTTCCAATGTTAAATATAAATTTAAAATAAACCAGTATCAACCTAAAAAACTTGTATATTCCCCAAGTAGTCAGAAGCCCCATTCAACTGAATGATCAAAAGACAGAATTCAAGATACTGCAGAAGCCAAAAAGATGTGCAGATTTTCTCTAAAAACCATTTAGAGAAAATCTTAGGGAAAATGTTTACTACAAGGTTATTAAAGGTAAAAATGGAGACTTCCTTAGTAAGCCATTATATGCAAGTCAAGTTGGAGAAATTTGGGAACATATTCAAGATTATTGCATATCTGCTTATTCTTATAGGTTTATAATACTCGTTACTGGACATATTAGAATAAAACATCACATACAATAGTCTCACCAAGTATAATGATTGTCATGCTTCTAACAACATTTTCTGTCTTAGGAAATCTGGCAGTATTCTTAGGAAGTAATTGGAAAACACTGATGAGAAACATGTAGAATATACAATTATTTCAATTACTCTCATAAACCCTTCCTTTTTTAAAACATGTCAACACTATGAGATTGCTTTTGGGAGCTTATTCCTTTCTGCCTTCTTTTTAATACTATTCTGCATTAAATGAATATTTAGATGTTTCCTCAGAAGCAAATTTATCTATCAACATATATGCTTCCTTCATAGCTCTCGTGGAACTACATTAACAGTCAAGGGGAGAGAAGATCAATATTTTTAAAAGAAAACAAAAAGCAAGCACCTTCCCTTATGAAAAATAAAATTAACAGTATTTTCAGCCATTTGGTCTGTAACCTAAATACATTCAGACTGCCAAAATCTCCAAATACGTTAACTGCAACTTAAATTGTTTTGATTTTTGCACATAATTTGTATTTGTTATAAACTCATTTACATGCAAAAACATATTGTAAGTATCTATTCAAACACGTATACCACAAGTCCTTATTCTGGGTCTGATAAATCTTATTCTGATTACTGCTGAAATGTTAGCCTATTATGGAATTCTTTGATCTTTCTCGAATGGACTGTTCACAAGCTTCAGGTTAAGAATATCTTCAAGTACTACGTGTTATGACGCCATGTATAAAATCACTTCTTCAGTTATCTCACCTTTTGTAAACAGTCACTCTTTTTGAGAAACACAGTATAAGAACATTATGTTTTCTGTTAAGTAAATGAGATGGCGGCAGTTGGGGACAATTTCGCAGAGAGGCTGCTGACGTGTTCTGGACTTCGTTGAACTCCCAGATGTCAAAATTAGATCCTGTAAAACTTGGTATCATTTGACATTGGTAAGACACAGATATCCTCCTTACACAGTCATGCTAATATGGCCAGGAGGACAGTGTTCACCCCACACTGTCAGGCTACTCACTATAGAGACTATTTCTGGAACAAAATGAAACTGTATCAGACATGATTTTCCCAGGATGCATTAAGACAGCGTCCTCCAAACCAGAGTTGGCTTCTCCCCACAAACTAGATGTCTATCCCCAGCAAAAGACAGCAGAAGACACGTACCATTCAGCATAGTGTGTTACTGAAGGTGCAGGTACCTGATGTCTATCTCTGTCAAATTGGTGCTTTTGCAGTAAAAGAAAAAAACTGTCCTGACAGTAATCCCCATACATTTTATGTACCGAATATTTTTAAGTAGCAATTAAGTTTTTAAAGTAATCTTTCTTCCAATAAGGAACAGAAAAAAATATGCAAATACTCACAAGTTTAATTTAATCTGGTTTTTTTGTTTGTTTGGGTTTGTGTTGTTTGGTTTTGTGGGGTTGGTTTGTTTGTTTGTGGGTGGTGTCTTTTTGTGGTAGGTTTTTTGTTTGGGTTTGTGGGTGTGTTTTTTTTTTTTTTTTTAAGAAACAAATAAGTGTTCTATATTCAAGATAGCTTCTCATCTACCATTATTACATGTATTCTCTACCAGGTAAGAGTGGAACTGATGAAATACTATTCCACAAAATTCACTAAGAAACATATTTTATTCTTACCAGAGACTGAATGATTGGGCAGTGGCAGTATTTGCCTTTGCAAAGCAAAACCAGAGGCAAGTATAGGAATCAAAGGAATTGAGTATGTGTCCCACATTTAATATAGCAGAAGTTGAATCTAGTGCAAAACATTTTTCCAGAAAAAACAACTTCTGAGTTACATGATAATGGCCAAATTTCTGCTCTGTAAAAAAGAAAACATTTCTGTAAATACAGATGTGAACTACAATTTCCCACAAATTGTCACTAGATGGCATCTTGTCATCACACTTTAAAACTCAGAATTCATCACTGTCACTCCCTTGAGACAGAAAATACTAACCAGAAAGTGTCCTGAAGACATTTCAGTTTACTGTAATGTGTAAAAGCCTGGTTTTCCCATTATGCAGTGCTGTCCTACTGAAATTCACCTCAAAACTAGCAGAAAATTAATATTCGTAAGTTGCCTCTTAATACACATCACCATGCATATGAAAAAGTGATAGCAAAACTGTTATGAAGAGATAAAAGGTGGTGTTGTTGGGGAGGGTAGGCTGTTTGTGGGTTGGGAGTTTTTTTCCTAATTTATATTTCTCATCCATCAGAATTCTCCAAAGTTTTTATTGCTGGCTTTTAGAAGCATGTTTTCTGGTCTGGATTGAGTTTTTTGTTGGGTTTTGTGGTGTGTTTCGTGCTGTGTTTTGGTTTTTGTGGTTTTGTTTTTGTTTCATTTGTTTGGGGTTTTTTTTTGGGGGGGGGTGGTGGGTTGGTTTTGGTTTTGTTTTTTAATTCTGTGTTTTGATACTTTACAGACATCACCAATATGAACAGAATGCAAAAGACGACCAAGGAAAGTACTAACTGAACTATACTTCTAGTAGTAATGATACATCAATTTATTTGCCTCTAAGAGAATAAGAAAAGTATCAAAATAAATGGAACGTGATTCTGACGATGGGCAGCTATACAGTAGTTAGGATCTTGCTTGTGCAAATATCTATGCAAATCAACAATTTTATCCATTTGTTTTCCAGTAGCATATTTTTGCAACTCTTGACTGAAAACGGAGCAAAAGGAAAAAATTCATAGGAAAAGCTGGGCAAAATTATCACATTCCCTTTAGTTTCACTTGGATTATGTAAGCAGAGATTTACACAACTACTGTATGATATGTATATTTATACCCTATTTATTTACAGTCTCTTGCATCCCATCTATAGGAGCACCTCCACCCCACAAACAATTTCGTACTGCTAGCAGTGGAAAAACATCACCTTCTATACAGCTTTTATACAGTTTTCATGCAAATACAGCCTTTTTGTGCTTTTTCTTAATCTGTTCGTTTATTCTTAGATTTTGAGTATGCTCACAGAAACCTTCCTGAAAGTCTGTTCAATTCCAGTATTTAGAACTACCAAAAATTGAATATTACAACAGCAGCAAATGCATTTGTTTTTCTCCTTTGCTTATTCTGCAATTCATTTTAAAAGAACCTTGTTTCAGTTCATTTAACCCGTAGCATGGCTTTCCTTAATCTTCCAAGTAGAAGAGGTGATTGAGAGCCTTCAGATATCAGTTTGGCTTATCCGTCATAAGTAGCAATGTAAAGAAAACCTTACACAGACACTCTATTCATAAGTGTCCTCTTCATTGTATGTGTCTTCCCTCTATGTATTGAGCTCCCGTCCACCCCCAGCTTTTCTTTCCACACCAGAATCAGGAATAATCAAAGCAGCTAGAAGGATCTTCTATCAAACTTTACCTGACATTTCAGCAGCTCTCTAGATCCACCTGCTTATTAGCATTTGATTTCCAGCTATTGGAAATTGTTCATTCTTATTTGATTTAGACTGCCTTTTGACTCCTTGACTAAAGCACAAAAGCCAAACAACTTCTGACGGTGAAAGGAAGGAGTGCTGCTAGGAGAACAAGGCATTGTTTAGCATCACGTCTACTGCCAGCCAAAACAAAACCAAGCTATTTTAATCAACGAAAAATTGAAGTGTCAGCCTCTGTCAACTTATTCTACAGAACTGTTTTTCTAAGAATAATAAATGAGTTACAGCTTTGTAGACATCCACACTATTACCACTCTAGGCAGGGCTAACCTCTGATAGCAAAAATTCAGCACGGTATGACCCTAATTTAATAACAACACACAAGTCATAACCTAATGGAATAGGAAAAGGGTCTCAATATATTACAAGAGTTTGAATGCAAGAATTCATTTATCATTAAATAACACTTGTAATTTGAGGTTTTTCTCTAAACAACCCGTTAACAGTAACACTATCTCATCATCTAAGTAATGTTGGAGTGTTTTCAAGGAGACTATTTCCAGTTAACATGGACTGCACTTCTAGCCATTGGGCCAGCTCATCTGGTGTGATAACAAGCACACAACCATGTGCAATAACAATGAGCAAAAACCCTGTAAACAAATGAAGATGTAAGGAATAAAAGTCAGGGTTCTTCAACTGCTTCTAACTTTTCCTCTCTGCTGTGGATTAACACAGCAATAGATTTCATGTGCCTGGATACTTAAAAGCAGGCAGACCTTGTGATGTAAAACTTGACAAAAATCTTCCCACATCAGGCATCTCAGATAAAATTTTGACCTCATTCTGAATTCAATTCACAGGCAGTGAAACCCATAAAATACTCTCAGATCCACATGATAGAGCTGTAAAGAATTTTCCTGTATTTTGCAGCAGCTCTAGAGATCAGGTTAAGAATTTTTTTAAAAGTATCAAGATTTTCCCCAGTTCGTTGGTTTTTTTTGTTGTTGTTGTTGGTTTTCTTTTTGGTTTTTTTTTTGTTTTTTGTTTTTTTTTTTTAAGTTCTCACAAGCTAGATCAGTTCTACAGTATCATTTGCAATATCTGCACAGAAGACTCTCCCCTCCCGCCCAACATACTGACCAGATGTCCTGTAATGATGCTTAGGGAGGAGTTGTTTTTTTGTTTTTTTTTTTTTTTCAGTTCTATTCTTGCCCCTTGTAGTATTTTTTATTATTATTTTTATTTATTTAAAAAATGCTGGAGCTAAGGTACACTCCATTCAATAGAAATCTAAAATTGAAAGAAATCCCCCTTTTTGCAAGCCATTATCTCCAGCTAATAGATATCTCTCCCAAAGCAGCAGTGGAGATAAGGTAACTTCAGGTAGCTAGCACATTTCTATTCAGATCACAGGCAGCAATTCTTGCAGCGATTTTATTTCTCAGCAGAAATCATTATTGTCCCTACTGAATTACCATAAGGGTCCTATTTCACTCCCAGTACCTTTTCTCAACATCTGTTGATTAAGAACAGTACATGATATTTATTATTGAGTACCAATATATAGACAGGAATTTCAGAAACGGAGACTGGGGAAAAAGCAAAGCCAATTTAGAAAACAAACATTTAACTACGCAGGAATTAGATTTTAAGGTAGCCTAGGAGACGAGTATGAAACTGCAGACAGAAGAGCAGCACACACTTAGAGGAAACTATAAGAAAGGGACAACGAAGGCAGACCCTAGCCCAACTACAGCCCTCTAAATTCTGGCAGCTAGTAATTTGACAACTTCCTAAAGCTTCCCAATAGTCATTCTTCAGATAGATTTTCTTAGCTCCATGGGTATAACTGATTGCCCGATGAGATTTAAGAACAAAGGAAGGTTTTAAAAGGCACAATCACTCAGCTTAATGAAAACATCTTGAATTATTTAACAAACAATCTATTAAGCAGCTTTACCTATCAAGAAACATGAAGTTTGATAGATCTGATTCACCACCAAGTTACTGCTGTAGTTTCATATCACTGCAACTGCAGACATTACAATAAAGTTTCAATTATGTAACAGAGAAGTAAATTCAGTCTCTGAATTTCAGTTGCATTAGACATTCATATAGGATCTGTCACTAGAGCAGGAAAAGCAGCCAACAATTATTAAAAAAAAAAAAAAAAAAAAAAGAAGAAATAAGCCTTTCAAGCTCTGGAACTGGGGCATTATTTAATAATTCGTCCTCGGATCCATTTGAATTCTCATCTGTCAACTCTCCTTTTATTACCAGATTGTTCTATAAGCAATGATCTGGCAACACATTTGAAAAATCTATGTATTCCTCCTCATCCATCACAACAAACAATTTTCCAAGCAACAACAGAGACAGTGTAATTTCAAGAGAAATAAGCTCAACTCTTAACTCATTATTTTTAATGCCACAGTTGCGTGGCATCAGAAATAAAATGGAAAACATGAAACCTTTTTCTCTTCCCATCACAAAGCTCTTCAGTAGATCAAAATATATTGCTAAACTTGCTTTTGTAACTCTTCCCTCACTCAAAATCAATCAAATAAGCAATAATTAAAGGTCCATAAATTGTCTTGCTTGAGGCTCAGAAAAGACAACTGAAATTGTGTTTTTTAAGGCAGTACTTAGAAGTTTGAGGACAGTTTCTTACAGGTAAGAGCAACCAAAGGGTTCAATCATAAAGTTAAAAAAACCCAAACACGTCCAGGTTAAGTTTGACCAAGAAATTCTGTAAACCCCTCATCCCATCCCTTCCCCCTCCCCCTTTTTTTAAAATGAAGAGGGAGCTTTTCAATATAAAATGGCAGGTGTTTATATTTTATATAGTTCTGCGCTTCTAGCAGACTATTTTCCATTTTAGAAAATACATTCAGCACAAAACCACTACATCATTCTTCAAAACATTCATTTTGAATTGTTAGAAACCTAATTTCACTGCAAATATATGAAGCACAAAATCTTTCTAAAAATAAGCCTTTACCTCTCATATTATTTTACAACTTAACTTTTGACAAACAGAAAGGCTGCAACTTTTCAGTAGCTATTAAAGCTTTTGAAAGCTGATGTAGTAGGAAGGAAGTACCAGTGTCAGTGCAGAAAGAATTATTGCAAAGATATTCTTCCTTAACTTAGTATATAGGGTAAAAAAGGATTCTGTTAAATCATCATCATCAAATTAAATTGACCTCTCAAGATCTTTCTATATGGACATTAATACGACTACGCAGTTTCAAAAGGCAGTCATTTCAAACTGAAAGACAGTGTTCATTTAGAAAAAGTCCAGCCATCTCCAGTTCATGTTTAGAGTTGCATTAATTATGCCTGCCAACACAAAAAAGGTTTGCCAAATACTCGGAATACTGTGTATTTCCTTATAAATCCAACATTCCTACCTCCTCAAGTCTGAGGGGACACGATTTAGCTAATCGGAAGAAAAGGGGACACACACACCCCCCAATAAAACCAAAACCCCAAATGTGCAGAGTGAAGCTTACTGGTATCCTCCAGCCAGAGGCACTTGAAAAGGCCCTAGGGCATTAGTGTTTTAGACAGACAAAAAAAGATTAAAGAGACTTCACTGCAACAAATGATGAACTCGAGACATCAAAGCGAGTTGAATATCATCAGTACTTTGTAAATCAGGCCTCTAACACCGTAGTATAAACTTATTTTATGGTACACTTACTTCCTGACAAGTGATAATATTGTATGGAAAATGAAGGATAGGTGCGGTACAGAGACAGACTAGATTATTTCTATCCTTTAAGCCGATACAAGTTCTTCTTGGTCCCATCCTGCTCAGTTTTCAAGCAAACAGTGGCATTACTCTTGTGAACACTTCAGTCTTGCATGCCCCTGAACTTGGCCAAACTTTTGTGTTTCTGTATCTACCCTGAGTTGGGGACATCATTACAATATGGGATTGCAGGGGAATTGCAGTTGTACTCCATGCCACCATCTACTCAGATGCTTTCCTCCTCTGCATAGCAGCGAGACACAACCTGAAACCAAATCTGTATGTGGATATGGCACACAAGATAAATTCCCTGGGCTATTAATGAACTTACACAGCAATGACTCTAATCAGTTTTATTCCGTCTGGCAAGACAGATCTTTGCTAAAGAACACTGAAGCAAATTCAAGTACAATCACTTCAAAAGCAGCAAGGTGTCACAGGTAAAAATTGGTTCCAGCGATTGATGACCGAAATAATTTAAAAGAAGATCTAAACTCAGTTACAGAATTTAATCTATTCAGCAAAATGCTTCTACTTACTGGACCTTGAGGACTGTTCTTGGCACTGGAAATTAGACTCATAACATCAGATTTGTAGTCCTGAAAAGAGAGAGAAGAGGAAAAAAAAAAAAAATCAGATTAAAACAGAGTAGCTTGCACTTTACATAACAAGAATAAAGATCAACATTGAGCACCACAATAATTAGGCTCAGAGAGGCCATTAGTAAAACATTTGATTACAGAGATTTTCATTGCCTTTCCTCTCATGCATCAGACCCTCTTTACTACATTACACATTTTTTTGATCCCCAAGACGACTAGTATTCTTATCTCTATTTCAGAAGAGTGTGAGTGGATGATGATAAGACAGGATGATGATACAGCTACTGCCTTTCAGAAACTCAGTTCAGAAGTCCAGTCCACTTCCGAAACTAGGTCTGCACAGCCTCGCCATGAAAGCTTGGATGACAGTTTCTCAGCTGCTTAAAACTCTCTTGGCATCTTTTGAAACATAACTCTATATTCCATTAGAAGGACCCTGGTTTATTTACCTGCTCAGCCATGTAATGTTGCAAACCACTATAGCATAGGCTGCACAGGCTGGCAGGTTCGTGGCTACACTGGCTTATGATCGCAGACAGGTCAACATTTGGGTCCACCCTAAAGCAATGTAAAATTCCTAGTTTTCCTCCCCTCCTAAAGCTTCTCCTACATGCAACCTGGCACCCCATAAGTGGGGACGCAAAGCAGCAGGACTTGGGCACATCTTCTGAAGGCTTTGTAGCTACAGCTAAGAATACCAGAATGCAGGGGAAAGAAGAAAAACAAAAAGGAATTATTACTGTAGTACAGATAGTGTGAGAATAAGCTGACCACGCTGCTGTTAATACCATATAGAAATAAAGGCTTAGAGAAGTTTTTTAATGAGTGATAGAAGTGCCACAGTATCTAAATACAGGCACAATAAATACAAGTGCAAGATTCAAGTTAGTAATTGAAGCAGAACTATTTGTAAAAGGATATGTTAGAAAGTAGTTGGCATGTTAAACTTTTGTCTCTTTCCTAATGAATACAGCCATTACCTTCATATTTATATTTTGAAAAGGTCTCACAGGGCTAGTGTCCTGTTATCTTGCCTTTCCTGTCCATAATAATCAGATTTGCATGTTGAGGTGAAGCTATGCAGTTCCTCCTGGTGTTTGGGAATGAAAGTCTGATAAGCTGAAATTGAGGCACATCTGGCAAAGACAGCAGAGAGTAACTGCTGTGAACCTCTTTTAATTATTATCATTTTCAAGTATGTCTCCAGATACTAAGCTTCTAGATCTTTTATTTATAGGAGATGTGCTATGATCCAGTAGGCAGAATGTATTTCTGGGAGTTGATCATGATTCTCTGATATTTCACTTCATGACCTTTCCACGTCTCACTCCTCTGCATCCCATTTTACCTGGTAAAACATGGAGGACTCTACCACTTTCTCACATAAAAAGAAGCTTAATGTCTTTAAACTGTCTCAAAAGATGGCTGTTGCAGAAACATCACAGTTTGAAACATATCACATTTGCCACTAACACATGAAAAGCATTTATGAACTACAAAAATTAACATCTCTGGTAGTATCAAAAACATTCTCATTATTTTTAGTTTTTCCTCCATGTATTAGAAGTCAAGTCACAAAGGGCCTTCTTTTGCAGGCTGCGTCCGCTTAGCATAATAGCTCCTGAAAAGTATAAATAGGAATATCAGTTGCTCTCCAACTTAGCCATTGTATACATTGACTTCTTCGTACAAAATGTTAAGAAACAGACTTTACAAGACATATGCCAAACTACCATCAAAATCAGCCAACAGACTAATTCCTACAGTCCATTGCACCTGTTTCCCACAAAAGAAAGCAGTCACTTTTGTCCACTGTGAGAAGCTGCAAGCTCTTCTAGACTGACATTGAACAAAACCACCAAAGTCATCTGTTCTGTTCTAGACTGCACATAATTTAATAACATTTCTACATCCTTACTCACTGCTGCATCAATGATAAGCTCTCTATTTTCTACCTTTTCAGGTTTTCGTGCTTACTCATTTCAGCCCCCTACTATCATTTTTTCCTTCTCCTTAGCTACTCTATCTTACTGCCACCACCCACGGTTCAGCCCCCTCATACCCATTTTAGTACGTCTGCCTTATTATACACATCGTACAAATAGAATGCACATAGAGATACAGTAGAACGTATGTTCAACTATTTGTATTCAATGCCCATTGCCTTCCACTGTCTTCTAATTATCATGCTCTTTCTTGCTATAGAGCTATTGTGCAGTAGGCTGACCTCAGATCATAGTTTCATGAAATTCAAACCCCATGAGCTAACCACTTTGTAAGGGTGTTGCTCTTGGGAAACTCTCTTAAGAGAGGCAGGCTGGCAGACATACAAAGAGACAGCAGATTTTATTCTGCACAACTCTCTCTTTTCCAGAAGGCAACACCCCGAGTTCCAAATAAATATGCTGTTTTGAACAGATATTTTGCAAATATGCTCTTACACACACACTTATTTCCAAGCATTGCACAGCTCTGAACCAGTAACAAATTAATAAACAGCTTTGGACCGATGTTACATATGGGACACCTACTTGGAAAGCTCATGAAGTGCTCCATATTAATAACACACTTGCCACCTGTGATAATCCAGGGCACATTGAGCCAGAAAATGAAAGCAAAACTAGCAAAACTCCCCAGGCAAAATTTATTTTGAGGGGAAGAGAGAATTCTGATAGTAGTCCAAACTATTCTGTTAGCAAGAGCCTGAGTCCCTTCCTCAGTAGTGACAGAATCCTCGCCTGGACAGATGGGTGTCTGCCAAACACCAATCACCTCCTCTTGTATTACAAAGATCAAAATAATTGTTCACTCACTACAGCTGCAATAGCAGCATTCAGGTGCAGCTTTCTGATAGACAAAAGAGATGAATTCTCTATTCCCAGCCCCAGAATGATCATAATGGTTTTCACATACAAGACATTGTCCTATATACTATTTCTGTATTTAAAACAAACAAAAATTGTTTTGTGGAGTTGCATTCACACTCATTTTCAGATGTCATAATAATATCTCATATGTGTTCAAGTTATGCAAAGTATTATGCCACTGACGAATCTTTTAACTATGCATGTGTCTTGGACTCTACAAGAAAGAGGAAGAAACGTCACTTCAGCATTGCAGCATTTGTGTGAAGAGAAAAACCTCTTTCCCCCTCCTATAGAACTACACTTCCTGTTCCTATCAGTGCTTCCTCCAGGTAATTCCTTTTAGTTCTCTTGTTTCCACGATGATTTGTATTTTGAGATGATTTCTGCTTGGTACGCAAAGGGGGAATTGCAACAACCATTCACAGGCTATTATCAAGGTCTCTTCTGTTATAAAGGGCAGCTGTGCTGTCTACACATCAGGCTTTCCAGCAGTTTCTTATGATTTCCTCTTCTAACCATCTGCCCTTACAGAAATCATGAAATAGTGTTAACACACTCCTGAAGTTTTATATGAGGCACACCCTTCTCCCCACCCCTCCAACCGAAAATTTGGATTATCAGCTTGCAGACATTGCTATCCATTCTTCTGCCTTTAATGGGAAAAATAAATTTTGGCAGTCTTTCCCCGGTGTTAAAAGTCTTAGCTACTCCCTGGGGAGAGAAAGAATCAATGCAAGTAAGATCCATATTTTCTTTCTTGGAACACTACTACTTCCAGCAATTTATTTGACTGACTATGTCTTCTATTACCATGTAAATTGTTTCAGGCTGCAGGAAAAAAAAAAAAAAAAAAAAAGGTATTAATCTCCCCTCAGTAAGTCATAAAATAAAGAAATCAATTTCAAGGTCAATTTAGTCTAAATAACACCTGCTGCCCTTTTTGTAACATGCAGACTCCTCTGAAACACTAAGTTGCTGTCTATAAAGGCATCAATATGTGATGTTTCACATAAATCAAGGTAACATATAGAACAGTACAGCCTATTTTCAATGTACCATCTGAGGCCTAAAAAAGATTCAAAACAGGTTCCTTGTCTTCATACATTGTCAGCATTAGCATGAAGCTTTACAACAGAAAACTAAAGCTAAGAACTCTTGTGTGTCTAAGGGACTGATTCTGCAAGCAGCTTGTATCTCGTAAAGTCTTGGGGATATTGAGGGATTCTCAGCTTAGTGCAAAAAGCATTCAGATCCCAAAGGGTGGGCCTCAAAGCAAGAACTTCATAGAGGAGGAAGAAAAAAAAATACTAGTAGACAAAAGAAACAATCTTTTCTTCTAGTGGAAAATGGGATGGAATAGAAAGCAAATGGGATAATGGTGTTTTTTCTCTACAAACCATAAATTCAGGAAAGGAAAGCAACTTGAAAATTTCTCTCTTGCTTGCACAGTGGGAAAACTTTTAAGTGGACATTCGTTGGTGGGGGTGTCAAAAATAGTCATACTTTTCTTCTAAGTATACTTAATAGGTTTTCATGGTAGCAGAAGGCTACATTTGATGATTCTATAGATCCTGTATATTCACACATTGTGTCCTGAAAAGTTCACCTTGAACTCTGTGACCTGTGTGGAACATTAGAGAGAAGCTACAAAGCCACGGGACTGGGAGGCCTGGTGAACGTGTTTCTCCCCACTATGCTAGTTCTTTCCTGTAAGGCTAATACAACTGTTTTCCCTTTCCCATGTACAATTCACAGCAGTGCTGGTGCCTCTCTGAATACAAAGTCCCTGACAGACTAATTCTGAGCTACCAAGTGGTCAAGAGGCTAAGTTACCTGGGACAAAACTGGAGTTTAGGGAGAAGTTTCTTTCATAAACAGCCAAGACAACCCAAGTCTTTCCAGCACCCATTAGGTTGGAAGTTGAGGAACATGCCAAGATTGCCACATCTCAAAAGATGAAGGTTACTGTTGCAGTCTTTTTATTTCTTCCCCTGGGTCCCCCAGCAGAAGACAACTAGACAATCAATACCTAAGCGGCAAAAAGTTCCTGTATGAAACAAATATTCAGACATTCTAGAAAGGGCATTCCATATTCTTGTAAGATTTCTCTAATGGAAACTTTCGAAAAGGGCTGAAAACATAATGCTGTGGAAGGCTGAGAAGACCGCAAATTGAAATCACTTTATAGAAGAAGACAGTTTAACAGCAAGAGTCATTGGTCGAGGGAGGGGATTCTGCCCCTCTACTCTGCTCTGGTGAGACCTCACCTGGAGTGCTGCGTCCAGCTCTGGAGCCCTCAGCACAAGAAGGACATGGAGCTGTTGGAGCGGGGCCAGAGGAGGCTACAAGAATGATCCGAGGGCTGGAGCCCCTCTGCTATGAGGACAGGCTGAGAGAGTTGGGCTTGTTCAGCCTGGAGCAGAGAAGGCTGCGGGGAGACCTGATTGCGGCCTTTTAGTACATAAAGGGGGCCTATAGGAAAGAGGGGGAAAAATCTTTTCAGTAGGGACAGCAGTGATAGGACAAGGGGTGATGGTTTTAAACTGAAACAGGGTAGGTTTAGACTGGATATAAGGAAGAAATTCTTTACCATGAGGGTGGTGAAACACTGGAAGGGGTTGCCCAGAGAGGTGGTGGAGGCCCCATCCCTGGAAACATTCAAGACCAGGTTGGACGGGGCTGTGAGCAACCTGATCTGGGTAATGGTGTCCCTGCTCACTGCAGGGGGTTGGACTAGATGACCGCTAGTGGTCCCTTCCAACCCAAAACATTCTATGATTCTATGATTTAAACCATAACAGATTTTGGCTTCCCTAAGAGAGACATATATTACAGTACTTCTCTAGAAAGAATCTCCCAAAGGTTTTTGCCAGACATACAAAAAATGACGTTCCTGTTCAGGGTGCTACATGGTAAGTAGTGTCCCAGGCCATTCCACCCTTCATTGAGTAGGGAAATCTGGCAGTTATTGAAAGGGGTTTCACTTCCTGTTCTAAACAGCAGAGATACATTCCTGTTGTACACAGAAGAAAAAAGTCCCACAACAACATTTAGAGCAGGGACTAAGTTAAAAGTCAGACAATACTATACCTATTTCACAATCCATAATTAGCAAAGGAATGTGGATCAGTTATATATATATATATAGTCTTTATATGTATTCAGCTTTATAGTCAAGATATCCAAGAGAACAAATTTCACCTAAAATAATCAAAATATCATTTAATCAACTCTAATATTTGCATATATTTATAGAGTATAATGATTCCCCTATTATAGTAGTGAAAATGATCTTTAAAGAAAACAATAATAAGAAGTGCTTCCCTTTTCTAACAGATGGCACTCAGTGCATCAAATCAAAAGGTTAATCAGAAATAAATTTGAAAATAGATTCATTCTGTCATTTATTGGCTATTGGAAATTTTTTATTTATTGGATATGAGAAAATTTTCCATTGTTGAAATCCATGGTCCTGAATCATATTTAATGTAAACCACTCTAGGAAATCTTACTGTCACAAGCCATCAAAGATAATGGTTGTGAGTCAGGAGCTGCCAATACACTTACAGATTCAAGAGTCAAGAAACAAATATGATATTTACTAGAAATGATTTTCATAGTAACATCTTATCATGCAAAACTATACAAATATTCATTCTGCATTGAATATGTCTAATAGCATGAGATTCCACGGTAGAAAAAAAAACATAGAAGTTTGGGATGGCTATTCAAAATCCCAAAAAGATTAGAACCATAAGGAAAAAGTGTTTTTTTTAAAAAACAGTGTATATGTTGAGGTTAAAAGAAACAGATGCAACATTAAGATTAGAGAATCACAGCAGGAAAGAGTAATGTAAGAAATGAGAGGAACTTTTTTCAACGGGGAATTCTCTTTTCAATATGCCAAAGAGAAGCTTCAAAATACTGAACGATGAAGCCCTGGAAAGACTATGGGGAGATGTTTCCTGAAGATGTAGAATGTAAGCAATGCAAGAAGAAACACAGAACGTTCCTAACTACATCTGCTCAGCTGAATTGTTAAATATTTCCTAACCCTCCATCAGTAAAGCGGGTAGATTATTGCAGGAGCTGGTGTGAAATCAAGTTGAAGACAGTGACAAAACAACTTGAGAGTTAAAAAAAATACTTTCAAAATGCAATCACAAAGAAAAGCCCTAAGATGAGGGTGTCTGACATTGCCTATTTATCTCCTGAGTAGAATTACTTTAGGTTTACTGAGGCAGAAGCTTTCAGTAACCTACAAGTCTCTCAGGGATGTTTATCTAGGAGTGTTAAAAGACAATCAGGAACAGAATCTGCAGAGTAATGATAATCATCACTGAGGTCTCACAGCTTGAAGAGTTCATCCTTGCACTGTAATAGCCAGCAAACATCCCCACATATCCTGGAAAATCAGTACTGCCCTTGGGTACTGGTAGACCTCAAAGTACAAAATTTCAGCTGAGTTCAAATAAGAAATAGAGTTTCTTTGTTGGAAGCTCAGAGAAACCCAGCTGGGCTGTAATTCTGCTCAGAACAGCCGCATACAGTGTCTCCAATGATTCCTGCTTTGCACCAACTGAAGCAAAAGGTGTTGTGCAAGAAGTCTCACAGAAACATACCCCCAAGGCACTGCATCATTGAAACATACTATCAGGAAATAATAAATTCATGAACTTCCCAACATTTTCTTTACCTGAATTTAAAGACAAAAGTTCAGACATAGACACGTATGTTGATTTTTTTTTTTTTTTTTTTGCCCCCTAGGCCAGAAAGATTTCTTGTACTACATCATTTTTGTTCAGTGATTGTTTTCAGATTTATTTCTCTAGAGTGATCTACCTGCCTTATTACAGAAACAGAAAACAGTATTTGTAGAAAATATTATTAATGTGATTCTATGGCATCAGTTAGAATAGAGGTATGCACAAATATAAATTAATATCTGACATCAAGATCCATTAATGGCACAACATTAATGTTACGCTAATAGCAATGCATTTTAACCACCTTTCATTCTCCTACCCCAAAATGCTTAGGCAAGTTATATCCTAGTTCTTAGGACTGAGACTTCAGAAAATAATCAAATATAACCATCATTATTGTGTTACTAGGAACAATGACACTCATCTCTGAAATATACTAATTTAGAATTAAATTGCGCTCTCATACTTATTGTAAACCTAAGCAGCATCCACATGTAGGCTTTTTCATAAAAATACTAGAATGTCCTGTTCCCAGTCTTTGATATGTTACATACAGGCATTTATGGGTATAGGCATATATAGGCAGAAATACTAAAACACGGGTGTTGGGCCAGCATTGTAAGATCTCCTTGGTATGGACAGCTGTTTTTCTATTCATAACAATCTTGAGTCAGAAAGTAAATATTTCACTGCTGTGGAAAATTAGAAGTTCATACTTTCCTGCTAACAGCAATATTATGTCATAGATTCTACATCCATGACTGATAAAGATACAAATGCTAAATATTAATGTTACACCTTGTGCAGTGATATTTGATCTGTAACCTTCCCTCATCTCCCGTTAGAGCTGTGCACTGCCCATGACTTCGGTAGGTCCTCCTAAAAGCATTTTAACTTTAAGTTTGCTTTATTCAGAACAAATTTTAATGTATGTACCACCTGTTATTTGTTAATAGGTTACAGCTATAGTAAATGTTTGCTGAATATGCCTTTCAACGCACAGCTGCAATTACCAGCCACCTTCTGCTCTGAACACTTGCTGGTTTAGCACAGATTTCTTGCAGGCCTGGAAGAAAACTACAGTTATGTATTTCAATTTTTGTTATACTACTATTATCCATGTTATTTTTCAGGAAGGTTGATGAAGCCTGAAATAACAAGAAATTTCTTCTTTTTATTGAAGAAATACATATAAATGCAAACAAAGTCAGGAATTAATTCAAAATCCTAGGATAGCTCTCCGATAAATAAAAGTAAAATGAAAATTCAGTTACATGCAGCTATTACAAGCTCATATAATTCTCTGGCAAGACAGCACTCATAGCTCTATGTTTATTTCTGTCAGGATAATATGAGGAATGCTCTGTCAAGTTGGAACTAGATTACAAAAAATAAGATTCAATTTAAAAGTAAATGGCATGAGTCCTAAGGGCAATTTGAAATTTGTATATTTAAGAAAACTAAATATATACAGCTTACAAGAAATAATACTCTGAACAGTAGGTTTACGAAGGTACACAAGCTATGGAAGTATGTAGATAGTACCAACATGCTACAGTACACATCAGTTTAAGAGAACCAGCAGGAAAAATACAGTAACAATAGAAAAGGAAGGCACTAAAAAGCAGATGCCCTGAGCCAGTACTGTAACAGAGAGAACTGGCTGCAGAAAGAATAGAATCTAAGACAAGCACTAAATGAGTTTCACAGGAATTTTCAGTGTCTCCGTAGTGCTTTAAGCTATTACAACTTAGAGGAAAAATACACAACTGCCTTAGAAACTGAATGAGACGCCCCCTTATACCACTCTGTGTGTACCTATGCCCTCTTCCTAAAGGTTTCCCCCTCGAAGGTGACAGGATGGAAGTGAAACCCTAGCTAGCTCAGAGAAATCGCTCATATTGAAATCTATGACCTACAGAAACATTTTGAACATTGTCACTATTTCAAGACCACAAATATATGCCAAGTTTGAATTTTCACATAAAAGCTCTCTTGCTAATGGCTTGCTTAAAAGCATCCACCTTTTCTAAGCTCTGTAACTGACAAAGTACATCTTGAAATGTGTCAACATTGGCAAACTTTCAGCTTTCAGGGAACAACAAATTCAGGTCAACAAAACCATGACGGACCTAAATCAAAACTCCAGAAAATGAAGAATCCTTCCATTGACTCAAGCTCAAGGGGAAAAATGGCAGTAGGATGCACAGATGCAAACCTAGTTCAAAAGCACTGTAATGCTGCTTCTGGATTATTCCAGGTTTTTATCAGTGAAACAGTTCAAAACCAAATCGATAGTCTCTTATTCAAATGTACTCCTTTCACAGGCACCAGCCCTTGGCAAACAGCAATACCATGACACATACACAGATACTTCTGACAGTGACATTTTATATTTGTTAGGAGTCTCTAGTATTTACTGCCACTGTTGAGAATGAATTCTTCAGACCAAAGGTACAGGCAGAGTACATCTATCAATACGGGAACTAAAAGGACACGTGCACACAGAATAGTGGCTTGAATTCTTTTTGGCCAGATTGAGAAACCTTCAAGTAATATCAGACCCAGCATCATGTCTCTAGCACAGACCTTTCCTTCATGCATTCTTGAGTGTACTTCACACAAATCGGGGCACCTAAGAATAGGTAAATGTCCACTTCTGGAACTTGGGCTGTCCTTTACAAACTGAACGTGTCCATTCCCCAAAATAAGAAAAGAAACCCTGTATTTAGGCTTTCTGAAATTAATCTACACTCCTTGGGCTGTAGTAAAAGAAGCTCTTTTAGCTCTTTAAAAGGAGTATAGTAAGACAGTGACTACAGTAGTCACTGTCTTACTATAGCGTAGTTCAGTATTCACAAAACCTCTAAGCAAAGGAGAAAGGGTATACTCCCCCTTAAAGGAATGAAAATGCATCCAAACAACCCACAAAACCAGAGAAACTAACGCACAGGCCTTTCCTTGAAGACACACAAAAAAGCAGCAGCAGCAGCCCTCAGAAAGAAGGGAGAGCCCAAGCCAGCTCACAACCAGCCCTGTGCCCACAGCCCTATTAACATCAACAGCGCTTCCAGACACAGACACCTTTGCCCCTTTGAAATCATAATGCTGAATCACATCCTAACTAAGCCACTGAAATCAAACTTCTCCACAACCTAAAACTTATTCCTTAAAGTAACCAAAATGCTTTCATTTATTCATGATGAAACTTTCATCTCTCGTCGCTCCCTGCATAGAGCTGGGCATCAAAAGGATTTGTGGCTATTTTAGTTTCAAGGCACGAAGATGCGCAGTCAAAGCAGATGGCTGTTAGCCAACTTGAAATTATATGTGACAGGTGAGAATTCACTTCTGAAATAGACATCAGATTCCAAAGAAAGATGATTTTTAATACTTTCAAAATACAAACAATTACCCTAAAAATAAGCTTTTAGGAGGATTAAACAATTTTTGAAGAATGATTACTGAAAAAAAAAAAAAAGAAACATTTTAAATTAAGAAATATTTAAATATTTCTTCCTGATTTATAAAAATTACTTAGTAATTTTCTAAATCTCTATTGAAAACTCCACAGTGAGAATTTTCACCGATTTCACCTTTGTGATACCTAGCTATATCCAGACACAGTTTCTGGCTCAGAGCTATAGTTTGATCACTTCATCACCTTTCTCTCCTTTCCCAGAAGTTAACAGTGCCAAGACCGAGTTCTCACCTCCCTGCCCTTGTGTTAGCTGTCTATATGCCAACTATTGCCCACACAGTTTTATTACTTAAATTTCCTTAATGATTTGCTGCTCTATTCCCTGTGCGACTGTCCCATAAGCGAAGGATCTCATGCAGAAGTGTCTAGGAGCTGGTACCTACTTGTCTCTAAAAGGCACATGGCAAGTCTTAAGCGTCCTGTCCCCTGGCTGCCTACAGCTCAGCGAAGCACTGTGTAATCAGGATTCAATGGTACAATTAGCAGGACCTTAAACGCATAAAACTAGGTCCTGAGAAGATGATGCAGAAAAGGTACAACAGACATGGGAGAAGAAAAAAGCTCTTCTACTGAAAGACATTTTTCTTTCATAAATGTACTTCAACTAGTGGTCTTTCCACTGTCTGGCAAAGCAATGCCAGCCTTTGAGAGCTTTCATTCTTCCATTTACGATATGGGAATCCTGAGCACATTTGAACAGAGGGCTTGTTTGCTGGGTTGTTACAATCAGCTGCATCATTTTCCATACATTTATTATCAGCTGCCCTATTTGTCTTTCTCCAGCTGTTTTTGTTTGGCACTTTTTTCATGGGTTGCGTGGTTTTTGGTTTTTGTTTTGTTGGTTTTTCTTTTTAATATATAAGGAGTAGAACTGAACTCAGTTCTCAAGATACAGACATAGCAAGGACTCCCACAGTGGCATATCATCATCCTTGGTTTTGTTCTCTAGTCTTTCCATAGATGGATTTGTAAATGAAATTATACAGGCAGGATCAATGGGTAGAAGCCGATTGTATGAAGTTCAACAAGGCCAAGTGCCAAGTCCTGCACGTGGGCCACAACAACCCCCGCCAATAGTACAGGCATGGGGAGGAGTGGCTGGAAAGCTGCTAGGCAGAAAAGGACCTGGGGGTGTTGGTTGACAGCTGGCTGAGTCTGAGCCAGCAGTGTGCCCAGGTGGCCAAGACCACCGACAGCATCCTGGCTCATAGCAGAAATAGTGTGGCCAGCAGGAGCAGGGAAGGGATCATCCCCCTCTACTCAGCACTGGTGAGGCCACACCTCGAGTGCTGGATTCAGTTTTGGGCCCCTCACTACAAGACAGACATGGAGGTGCTGGAGCGTGTCCAGAGAAGGGCAACGCAGCTGGTGAAGGGTCTGGAGCACAAGTGCTGTGAGGGGCAGCTGAGGGAGCTGGGGGTGTTTAGCCTAGAGAAAAGGAGGCCAAGGAGAGACCTTTTCACTCTCTGTACAGATACCTGAAAGGAGGCTGTAGAGAGGTGGGGGTGAGTCTCTTCTCTTAAAGAACAAGCAAAAGGACAGGAGGAAATGGCCTCAAGTTATGCCAGGGAGGTTTAGATTTGATATCAGGAAACATTCCTTTACTGAAAGGGCTGTCAGGCCCTGGCACAGGCTGCCCAGGGAAGGGGTGGAGTCACCATCCCTGGAGGTATTTAGAAGACAGGTAGATGGGGTGCTTAGGGACATGTTTTAGTGTTGGGCAGTGCTGGGTTAACAGTTGGACTTGATGATCTTAATGGTATTTTCCAACCTGAACAATTCTATGACTCTGTTCTATGATACTGAACTATAAATTTCAACTTTTGCTTGGCTTTAATAAATCAAACTGAATATAGTTCCAATGTATTACTGCCAACACGTTGAACATGGAAACATGGAAGGAAAGGGAAGGAAACATCGACCCACAATTTACACCAGTCAATCTGTGCAGAGAAGTGTGAACTGAACACACGCATCAGAGTGTTCGTGCACACATTATGACAGCACACAGGTTGCAGAATCTGCTCTTACATTTATTTCAGGATGAGTCTATGCTTGAGTATGTTTACTTGGCATGCCACCTTCTGCAGCAGGGAGCAGAACTTCACTTACGGTTGAAATTTACTGTAGGACAGGATGGCACTGCAACTTCCAGTTGTTGCAGATTATTTCCAGATCTGGAAACCCACAGGAAATAGTTAAATTCAAACACAGCTGCAGTTTATACCTTGTATTGCTTGTCCAAATGTCACTCCACCACAGGAGGTACATTTAAGCAGTCAATACTGACTCCTAGAGTTTTGATCTACTTCAAATACAAAACCAGCTCCCTGGTTACTTACTAAACTGAATTTACACGGGAAGTTACTTTACCTAGGACCTGTTCTGTTATCTGAGGCTTAATAATTCTTCAATTAGAGACCCTGGATTATAAATCAAATGACATCTGGTTAAATAAAATCCTAGCAATATTAAAGCTCACAGTTTGGCAGAAGTACTGACTGTACGCATGACAAAAGTATATTGATAAAAATGTACATAGAGAGAAAAAAAAAAAAATCAGGTCCCAAGGAAAACACTTTAAAGAAAACTATTTTCTTTATATGTAATGAAGTTTCTATTAATTTAGTAATAACAGTCAGCTTGTAAATAACATACCTCTGTAACAATGGTGGGTTTTTCTCTCGCTGCATGTTCACCTCTCTATAGAAAAATATTGAATTTTGGCATGTTTTGTATTTTGGCCTTTACTCTTTTGCTCCTTATCCATTTGAGCATTGGAAAAGAGATTATTGCCTTAAAGGAAAAGAATCCTGCATACAGATTACGGGACTTGATACTAGAAGCCATGATACCCCTTTATATTCAGCTGTAAGTACGGATAAGCACTGAAATGATCCTATCCAGTGTTCACAGTACAGTTGCCTGAAGGTGTAAACATGAATTTAATGCTCAGTCAACATTACATTTTTTACCAGCATAGCTACGCAGTTTAATCACCTTGGGCCGTAGGGAGTATCTGTGTCTTCCCAGCTACGCTTTTCCTTTAAGTCCCTAGAGCCTTTTTCAGACCCTTAATCACGAAATTGAAAATCACCATAAAAATCAGGAATTGGTTTGGATTTTTTCATTTAGAACTGGTGGTGTTGCGTTTTTTTGGTTGGTTTTGGGGGGCTTGGGGGTTTTTTGGTTTTTTTGGGGGTGGGTTTTTTAGGATAAAGAGTTACTGTGTTTTCAGTGGTATATCTCTGAAATTGCTTGGCAATGTAACATACACGTTTATAAACCTCATGAGAGCAGTCCAAAGCAAGTGGTAATAAGACATCTATAAACGCTGAGGTTTTCCTCCTCTCAAATTAGCGTAACGAAGTCTCAAATAAGGCCCAGTCCAGCAGTTTCAAAGGGTCATATGTTGGCTTCACTGTCATTTCATTTCTCCCCTAGATCTTTACCTTCTTTTAAACAGAAGCTTTGTTTTTATGCTCGGAATAACAAGAAGTGAATCTTCCCAAAGCATTCCGTGCTTCCTTGCCAAGTCATACTGCAAATCTGCTTAACTAGAATTTACAAGTCAATCGATACAGTGGTTACATCTGACACACATCAGTCATCCTGTCCTGCTGATGGACAAGGCAAGCTGTGAAATGCATTGCCAGTTTTTAAGGCATTGCCTTAACCAAACAGAAATGGGCTAATAGCAATTCCAAGTTGTCACTCTATATTTATCAACACAAGGAAATAATTTTGAGGAAAATAATAATAAGCCCTCCTCACAATACTAATGCTAAATGACCTGAAAAACTTTCCTAAGGGACTAAAGCCATAGAACAAAGTTTCATTTTATCTTCATAGATCTGACAGCTCAATTTCCCAAGTTCCCGGGGACTTTCAGCAATGCTGAACAGAGGCAGTAACAAATGTCAGTGTTTACTTTGAGATCTCTTTGTTAAAGCTCTCTGTACTCAGCAGCCTCTTTAATAACACCCTTCAGGCACAAGCAAAGCATGTTCTGCATAAAGCAATAGGGAGTGACTCAGCAGAGTGTGTCTATGATGTTTAAACAAGATGGAACTGCTCTATTTAACTAACATATGTTGAAGGTTTTCTAATGTGAATTCAAACTCCTCAGCTCAAAGTGACCATAAATTATAACATATTTCAAATGATAAAACTGTTCAGATTCAGTCACTTCCCACAAGCTCTCCCTAATTCCACACATTGACTCTAGAAACAAAGGATTTTTGCTTCTGTGCAGGAGTCTGCAGTAAATAATCTTCAAAACCACCCCTAGCCTTCCACACATTTTTTTTTTTTAAAAAAAACCACCCTCTTCTCCACCATCATCTGTACAGACATGGTCTGCTATAACAAACGGTACAAAGGGTCAAACTGTCACCTCTTGTAGTCCATATCCCTCCATTGTGTACATCCAGTAGTTGGATATTGTTATACTTGTGTCACGGGCATATGGAAATGTCGAAAGGGCTTTCAACATTACCACAAGAAAAAAACAAAAGCACAGACATACATGAAATAGTCATAAGCATGGCATTGAGGAAAGATTCTGTCCAATATTTTTATTTTCCTCACCCTTTTTCCTCCAAAACAATTTCACACCTTCCTAGTTGAAGGAAAATTTAGAGAGGTATTTTCCTTTCCACTGGCAGAACACAGAAGCATTAACATTTTCCTTTCAATAGAGAGATTTACTGTTTCTTATTTTCAGTGTTGGTGGCACAGACCACAGCTCACGTACATAACACTGATTCTTCCCACAGAGGGTCTCATAACTAACGCGTTAACAGCCCTCCTAGCAATGCAGCAAATGCCCCGGTGAAATGTTAAGGTTGAGGTAGCTGTTATCCTTCTGTGCTATATAATTATTTCCCCATGAGAACTGAATAGGAGAAAAATCACATGGGATACAACACTGAGGGAAGACTGCACTTTCCAAGTCATTGCATCCACAGGCTTCACTTTGCATTTTCATTCCACATGCTCATTGCTAGTGCTCAGCTGTACTGAAGTCACCTAACCTATCCAGATTTCCTTCATTTCTGATGTCAAATAACAAAAATCTCAAGGTAATAAACAATAAATTTGGACAATTTATTAATAACTAATCTCTTAGTCTTTCATAGAATATCAAAAAAGAAAAACAAAGGAAAATTCAGTTTTATGGTGCTTTTTTGTCATTTTGTCACTTGTTTTTTCTTAATAATATGGTATGTTGTTGGAAATTTTGTCAACATAACTCACTTGCCTCCTGGAATTTATGATTCTTGTAACTGTTTTACTTATCTTCATCTGTTTTGGACATTTGTCTTGATATATGGGAACCCATTACACCACTTCTACTGGCCAGAGGAGGCTTTTTTCATTGCAATGAACAGAACAATAAAGGTTAGAAACTGCTTGAGCTGAACACTTTCTGTTTATGTATGCTTTTTGAGAAGTAAAATCAATAGATATTGTTAGTTCAGCTAGCAGTTTTCTTTTATCAAGCAATTAAATAACAAGTACACAATGAACAGGGAGATTTTTCTATCTGTTCCACATGCAGCTCATGTTTACATACATGCATCCATTCACTTTAGCCAACGAAACAAAAACAATTGCCGAGATCAGTGAATAATATTGAGCATTGGTTTTCCCCATTAATCCATACTGGCACTTAGCATGACTCAACTGCCTTGACAAAAAGGCAGGTTCTGGGTTTTGTTTGGGTTTTTTTTTGTTTGGTTTTGGGTTTTTTTGGGTTTTTTTGTTTTGGTTTGTTTGTTTGTTTGTTTTTTTAAAAAAAGCATGTACATTTTCCCTCTCAGGAAGGAGGAAGGCTGCCTTTGAAATGCCTACTGACATGGCATCTATGTATTGTGTCGGGTGCGCAGCATGGCCTTGGCTCCGCTCTCTCCATGCATTTTGCCCCTGTCCTGGTTTCAGCCAGGATGGAGCTAGTTTTGCCTTCAGCAGCTCCTGAGTTGTGGATTTAGCATGTGAAGAACGGTGACAGCACGCTGCTGCTGTTCATTGCTGCTGAAACATGA